>JAXGGA010021730.1:0-16121 GCA_038373865.1 Uloborus plumipes | reverse complement strand
AAGCATTACATTCATACTAATAGAATTATATGATTTACGCCCTTAGTCTTTCATAGATGGCGCCTCCTGCAAAAAAAATTTCCATTTAAAGTATTATTTTTCTCCCTCGTTGAGATCGAGTAGCGTATAGTGGTTAGCGACTCCTGCTGTAGTCGCAAGGGACCCGCGTTCGAATCCCGCGGAGTGAATATATTAAATTCAAAGTAATTAATTAATAAATAGTTAAATTAAATAAATAAAGTAATTAAATAATTAAAAGCAAGATGGCGACGATCATGGATCAAAAATGGTGGATCAAAAATGACGTCACGGTTAAAACACGTCGCGGCCACCGGATAGTGGGGTATACGCAGTATACTTTTTCAGCTGGGGAGCACTGAAAACAAACGTATTTCCAGAACCTAAGTATAACCTATCATTCCACGTTCAAAACTGGGACAAAAAAAGGTGGTCAACACCAGATTTCGACGTGTCATATTACCATCGATCGATGAGACACATAGACGTTGACAACACGTGCTGCGAGAACGTGTTTTGAACGTGCCGGCTGGTGCGCTCTGTACGTGTTGCAGAACGTGTTTTGAACGCCTTTGTGCTGCTTGGGAGCAAACCTTTGGCCCAGCATCCCCAGAGGTGTCGTTTCACTTGGAGAATTTTATGACCACGAACAATTTTAACGTCCCCCAGCCACCGTTAATGAAGACGGTGGATCTTTGATCGGCTGGTCTTCCTCTAAGCCAGCGGTTCCCAACCTGGGGTACGCGTACCCCTTGGGGGTACACAACGACCTGGTTGGGGGTACGCCGAAAATATTTGGTAATGGCGTATTTTATTTTTTTGCCATACGTTACGTACGTGGTGGATGAAAAGTACAGTACAGTACTGGCGCGCTACACTCACTTAGCCACTATCACAATGCACTGCTGCTCACGTCGTCAGTCGGTGCTCGCATGGTTCGCTTGCGTAGTTGTTGTCTGTTGCTCTTCATTACGTGATTGTTTGTTTAGTTTACTTGCTTATTGTGCGTGTTAGTTTTTGACTGATTTGTAAACGATTTAACTGTAATCAAGAAGATGGAAAAGTGGTTAAAAAGTGGATCAGTTAAAACAAATCAGACTGATACGGTAAGTCAGGTGCTTAGCAAGTGTAATACGTCCCGGGACTCAGCAGCAGAAAATT
Source organism: Uloborus plumipes (assembly GCA_038373865.1). Lineage (NCBI taxonomy): Eukaryota > Metazoa > Arthropoda > Arachnida > Araneae > Uloboridae > Uloborus > Uloborus plumipes. The sequence goes on along the minus strand of JAXGGA010021730.1, from coordinate 14,942 downwards.
CTTCTTGTGTGAGTACCAGTGATAGTAAACCTCAGAAATCTAGTACTAGTACTGGAACTTCCTCAAAGAAACGAAAATATTCATCTGAGTACTTGAAATATGGCTTTTCGTTTATTGGAGAGGAGGAAAGTCCAAACCCACTATGTGTTGTTTGTGGAGAAGTTTTAAGTAATGGTAGCATGAAACCTTCCTTACTTTTGCGCCACCTTGAATCCAAACACGCCCAGCACAAAAATAAAGAAATTACCTATTTTGAACGACTTTCAAAAAATTATGGAAAAGATGGCGTAGTTTCTTCTTATTTCGCATCAGTTAATAGAGATAATGAAAATGCTTTGGAAGCCTCTTTCAAAATTAGCTACCATATTGCAAAAAGAGGTAAAAACCACACAATCGGTGAGGATTTGATAGCCCCTTGTATAAAAGATGCTGTTCAGTGTATGTTTGGTCAGGACTTTGTTCGTAAGGTGAACTCCATCCCGCTGTCAAACAACACAGTTTCACGGCGAATTCGAGACATTTCTGAGTATATTGAAGAAAAAGTTGTTGAACAATTAAAAGGCAGTGATTTGTTTTCCATCCAAGTTGATGAAAGCACGGACATTGCTGCTCTAGCAATCTTACTTGTTACTGCAAGGTATGTAAATCCCAACAAGGAGTTTGAAGAAAATCTGTTGCTGTGCCATGCATTAACTGAGCGTACTATAGGGGAAGATGTGTTCAATGTGATTCACAGCTACTTCTGTGAAAAAGGAATAGACTGGTGTAAATTATGTGGTATATGCACTGACAGAGGAAAATCAATGTCCGGCATACATGTTGGTCTTCGGGGGCGCGTAATAGAAGTGGCCCCCCACGTAGCATGGAGCCATTGTTGCATCCACAGACAGAGTCTTGCAGCCAAAAAGTTGCCGTCTTCTTTGAATGATGTTCTCAATGAAGCAGTTAACCCTTCACTGCACGATTTTTTATATTTTAATGAAAAAAATCATTTGTTACCTTTTAAATAGCCCTGAGTTCAGGAAAAATAAAGAAAAAAATTAATCTTAAAAATGTGCACCAAAAATGATGTTTTAATTGTTTGTTCTATATATGGCACAAAGCACATAGCATATGCTTTGTATACCGATAAGTGTAATAATCTACAATGTGTTTGTGCCATAAGTGGTATAAACAAACTTTCCACTAAGTGTATTTAAACATTTTTAGAACAAAGGAAATAATGACTAAGCACACTTCTAACGGAAATGCAGACACTCTTTCTTTAAAAAGCAAGAACTGTAATACCTAGACTAGTGCAACTAACTAGTGCATAAACATCACACTAAACTGTTATAGCAATGTTCCAGAAGGGGCACAAAGCTCAGTTTAACTGTATTTAAAAATCATATGAATATATGAGGGTTTATTTGGTTTGTGCCAGATCTGGCACACCGTGCAGTGAAGGGTTAAAGCAGTCAACTTTGTTAGAGCCAATGCAACAAACTCCAGACTGTTCAAAGTTCTTTGTGAAGATATGGGAGGCATTCACTCCACGTTGCTTTTGCACACGGAAGTAATGTGGCTATCTCGCGGGAAGGTTCTTACAAGACTTTTTGAGTTGAGACATGAACTGCTAGTATTTTTTGAGGAGCATCCTTTTTATTTAGCCTCCAAGTTTCATGATAGTGACTGGCTTCAAAAGCTAGCTTATTTAGCTGACATTTTTTCTCAAATCAATAAACTCAACTTAGAGTTACAGAACAGCTCAATTACAGTATTCAAAGTTGCTGACAAAATAGAATCCATGCTGAAGAAAATTGATTTTTGGAAAACCTGTATTCAAAACAATCAAGCTGAAGTTTTTGGCACGCTTCATGATTTCTTGAGTGGCAATAATCTGCCCACATCTAGCGAAGTGAAGCATCAAATAGACACATTTGACGAACCTGAAGGACTCTTTTAGAAAGTATTTTCCTAAACGAAGTGACGGAGAGAACTGAATTGCAGATCCTTTCAATGAGGAAAACGTCAAGACGGCTACATTGCCCGTTCATGAGATGGAAAAGCTCCTAGAACTTTCAAGTGACTCCTCCTTGAAGTCCGAGTTTAAGAAAAAAATCCCTTGGACAATTCTGGGTGAGCATTAGGGATGAATATGGACCCTTAACCACAAAAGCCCTTCTGGTTTTAGTTCCTTTTACAAACACAGAACTAGTTGAGAGATCGTTCTCTTCCTATGCTTTCATTAAGAATAAGTATAGGAATAAGCTAAATGCAAGTCCTGATTTGAGAGTGTATTTATCAAACTTTGATATTGATTTCAAACTATTATGTGCAACAAAACAGGCCCAAGGGTCACATACTAAAACAGTTTTTACTTGTTTTAAGAGTAATTTTTATTTTTTTCGATAACCTTTTTTGCTACCGGTAATTGTAGTATGTTTTCGTGATAAGAAACGTTGTATTTACTTTGTTATTACTTGTTTACAGTTGGTATTTAGATTTAATAAGTTTACTAGAAACATATATATAGGCCTAATTTTGAACAATAACTTTATTGTCAAATAAAAGATTAAAAAACTCTTGCGTAAATATTTACTTTCCATGATTAATATTCTTGCAACTTTTTTTCCTTGGGGGTACAATTTGAATAAATTTATCACAAGGGGTACGGCATTAAAAAAAGGTTGGGAAACGCTGCTCTATATGATCGGCCCGGGACCCTCCGGTTACAAGTCCGACGACTTACCGATCGGACTACCGCCGCCCACACCCAATTCTAACTTTATTTTGATCAATCTCTTTTAAATTTAAAAAATAATGATAATTCTAACGTGTTGCAAAAACTCGTTTGCCAAATACCATAAAAATTTTAATTTGCGCTGATGTGATTAAATATGAAATCCCTTGTTATAATAAAACGTGGTTGCTATGAAACAGTAACAATAAGAGTAATCATAAAGAAAATGGCGAAAGAAAGCTCGTCAAACTTTGAATGAAAGCACGAAAAACGGGGTTTTTTGTGAAAACTTGCGTTTTTACAGAAAAAACGCCGATGTAGCTGAACTCAATAACCAAAACTTTATCTAAATGCAAAATTTTATCAAAATCGTTAGAGCCGTTTTCGAGATCCGAAATATATATATATACAAGAATTGCTCGTTTAAAGATATTAGATTACAGAGAATTTATTATTTCCGTGGCTTAATTTCCGGCATAACATTTAAATGTGTTTTAATGGAATGTCACTCATTATGTAATGTGCATACATGGTCAACGTAATGTTTACTGCTAGTAAATACATTCCCAAAACAAATTACAAGATACAATCATGTTTCCAAGGTGGTACAATTATGCATAATGTACAACCAGGTGGTACGCGAGCTGAAAAAGGTGGGAAAACGCTGTTCTGACTATTGCCACTACAAGTAAAAGTAAACAGAATCTTTAAAAAGAAAAAAATGTATCACCATTTCATCACTTGTTTCGTCGGTCGTCACCATTGTTATGTAATAAAAAATGTGTGGTTAATTATCTACATAACCACCAGTTTTATTTCATCTTCTTTTTAATTTTTTTTCTTCTCACAAATGAACTCAAAGATTAACATCATTGCGACATTAATCGTCCTTATGATTTCAAATGGAATTTTTCTGAGCTCTTTCATATCTTTTATTGTTAATTTTTCTCTCTTAATAACAAAGTTCTTTACGAATTTCTGTCAGAGTAACAATTTTCGCTCTACATTCTGCAATAGTCGGAGATAGCATTTCGAAAACAATAAATTTTGTGGTGTTTTAAAAATCTTGTGTGTAAGACATTAGCATCAAGTACTTTATTAACTACAAGCGAAAAATAATCATTAAAAACAAAAACCTCAAACTAAAAAATGCCATTAGCTCTTAGATTTAAAAAGAAAAAAGAATATGAGAGACATACATAAAAAACAATCCGAATAGTTTTTCATGTTTTCATTACAGAAAATATTTATTAGGAAATACAAGTGTTCTTTTTCAGTGTTTTTCTTTTCAAACAAAGAGAATTAATTTGTATCTTATAATGTTCAAAAATAATTAAAGATATTCTCTCCTTAGTGAACACTTTTTTTATAACTCTTTGTGCTACAAAATCCGATTTGCTTGCAAAGATTAATTTTTTTTTCTTTCTTTCATTCTTTTTTCCCCCAATTATCTGGTTACTGGAAAATGATCGCTTTTAATCAACATTTCGTACAAATATTTTTATTAACTGTTTTTATACTAGAAATCTTTAAATTATTCTTGTCTGTGTCTTGTTAAATAAAGATTAGGCAAGAATAACTCTTCTTTGGAGCATGATTTTGTCAATAAATCACATACACGTGAAAAATTGGATTTTGTCTTTTGTTTAGCTTTGCTTTGTTAACATATATTTTTTTAGTCGGTAAGATTAGCCTACTCTTTTTCTTCTTTTAATCACTAATAAAACATCCGGTTCCGGTTAATCAATAACAAGCCAGACTTCTGAAATGTGGGAGGTGACTCGTTAGTCAATTAAATGAAGATTCACAAAATAAATCTCTGAAATTAAATGCGCTGGTACGACACTAGTTACTTTTATTTAATATTTTAAAAATTTACTCTTCTACTTGTTTATTTTTGAGGAAAATAAATGCACAACATTTTTTATTGAAGTTAAATAAGTTATTTATCATACTTTTTTTTAATTGAGAGAATCGTTTGAACGCTACGATTAATAATAGTGTTTTAATGATTTTTTTACGAATTAAAAAAAGAAAGGAAAAGGAATATGCGTTCCAAAACTTATGTACCAATTGAATTCATTTTACTACGCAGTAAACTAATTCTGTTAACATGCACTCGGGAAAACAAAATTTGTCTTTGGCCTGGCAGCCAAATGTCAAAATATTTTGATAAGTAAGCAAATATGGCAACCTTCCGTTATCAGGAGCACAAAAATTTTGTGCGCTTGAAATAATAAACACAGGCGATTTACATTTGGATGGGGGATCAAAGTGTGATCAATTGACGCTCCCCCCTCCCCCCCCCCCCACACACACATACGCCGGATCAAATAAAACAATGAAATTATGCATTTTTGTATGTATTTGGCTTTTTTCCCCCGCAAAATGTATTGAATACAAACCCTTTGCCCCACCCCCTTTGGGGCATATGTTAAACCTAAAACTGAAATATGGATTTAAAATGCTACAAAATCGATACACTTTGTTCTTAAATAGCAAGAAGTTACAAAAGTGGAAAAACGTTTACATTTTGTTTGCTATCGCCTGATGAATATTGCATGTTACTGTCAAATAATTATCTTTACTATCAAATGTATTGCCATGTATTTTAATGCACTACACGTATTTGCACTTGGTCTTTAAAATAAAAATATATTGGTAAGCAGCGCTGACACCTCTTTTGCATCTTATCTTTTATGCGGACATATTTTCCTTTATCATTGTATCACCAAAAGCTATTAGTCAAACACAGACAGAATGCCATTTTTCTCAATATGAGATGAAAGGTAGATAGCTTTTTTTTCCCCTATCAACTCTGGACATCTATCAACAAAATTGAAGCTTTTATCACGCACGACGAAATACATTGGTAATTAATTTGACATCATTGGTAAATTGATTAAATGATAAGGGCTGGTTTTTCTTCAGTTTTGTGTATGAGTGAGTATGAATTGAAGAGAAAGCGCATTCCATAGTTGGGGCGGGGCAAGCTAGCCTGACAGTAAGTATTCAGAGAGAGGAGTAGTTAGATGCAAGTATGCGCAAGGGCACCTCGATGTGACCTTTCATAAAACTCCTTATTCGGCAGGCACATTTTGACGATTCGGCAAATTTAGAGACAGCATTGTAAAATTGCCATTTTTTAAAACTTTTTAGAAATAAAATAATAAAGCTTCATCTTTTTTCTGCAAATATATTTTTAAAAGTATGAAAAATATGTAAATTATTTATATACTCGTACTTCTTATAAAAAGTACAGCAAACATATTTTAAGTTTTGAATAACGAACCAATAGAAAAAACTGAAATATAATTTTAAGAAACAAAAAATATTAATAACAAAACAAAGACGAGACGAAAACAAGGACACAAGGGCGAAAAGACAGAAATCCAATCTACTGAAGGAAGGGGAACAGTTCAGCATGAGGTGTGTACGTTAGAAGTTTCTCATTACAGGGGTGCCCATCCCCCCAGGCTCATACCGCGAAATCCTCCAATGGCGCAAATCCCCTCAATGGCGCAATGGCGCAAATCCCCCCCCCCTAAAAATGTTCACAACCCTCTTGTGCTTTTTATTTTTACCTCTCTTTTTTATTTTATTTATTTTTTAAATATTTTTTTAATATTTGTTTTTTCAAATATAATTTATTTATTCTTTTTTATTTATTTATTCTTTTATTTATTTATTTATTTAAAAAATAAATAAATAAATAAAAGAACTAATTTAAATTGGAAATATAATTAATGAATAATTTTTATTAAAAAAATCAGAAAAATTTAAATAAATAAGAAATTTATAAATTAGTTTTTAAAAATCCCCCCCCCAAAAATTTTGATGGCGCAACTTGCGCCATAATCCCCCCCCCCCCGGTGGGCACCCCTGTCTCATTAGATGTTGCACACTAATATTTTATCGTTCAGTAAAATTCGCCCCTTTAATTCTAAACATTAAAAAAAATTAAGGATAAATAGATGTTTTTCAAAAACATTTTGAACGAAGAATTATAGTATCAAAACAAGCCATCCGCACACAACGTACAAATTCCGAAATTCAAGTATTTTAATCTTGCATTAATATATTGTATGAATTTTGTTCCAAAGAAAAGTGGATTTACCTATCAAATATAATTAAATGTATTATACGAAGAAAGAATTGTATGTGTTTACACGCCAAACATCGACGCTCAGGAAATTATAGTGCACTTTGAAAGTTCCACCTGTGTTTTTTTAGTCGGATAAAGGAAAAGGTTTAATGAACTGTATGAAAGGAAATGTTTCGTGTGTAGCTGCAGCCACGATAATATATTTTTCATTTTGCGGCGATTGCTAGTGTGAAAAAAAAAGTAACTAAGTAAAAATGAATAAAAATAAATAAATACTAATCATCGTTACATATTGAGAACCGAAAAGGAAGAATAAATAAATTCTAAAAACCACAATGATTTTATTAACACTTCTTAATAAGTTAATATTAGCACTAGTGTGGATGACTAACATATAGTGTACACAGTCAATGCTTCATTTACTTAGGAGCAAGTAAATATTTACAATTTAGGCGAAATTCAGGCCATTTGCGCGTTAAAAAACGCGTGGGGATTGAGGGTTCTAACGGTTTTCTGGTAGAAATTAAGCCAAGCATATAGTAATAAATAGGCTTGCCAGATGTCCCAGTTTTCAGACGAAATTCCAGTGTCCCGGCCGATTTACTTCATATTCTGGTTTAACATAAATTTGATCACAGTTGACCAAAAGAGTCTAAAGATAATTAACTTTGAAGTATTATTTCGGATAATAAATTATAATTTGTACCACTGGCATGGAAAATTATAATCGGGTTGGCTTGTGAAGATTTTTACTACAAGGTGAAAACCGAAAAAACTTTCTAAAAAACATATCTCAGTCAATCGAAAGTAAATGTAAATATTGTGCAAATGTTTATTCCTCATTCAAAATGACGTTTATTTGCGAAACTAATAAATATCAACGTTTCAGAAATAAAATATCTAAATTTATATGCTTGGGTCACATTCATAATTACCCCCCACCCCTCCCCCCAGTTTCTGTTCATAAATTGTAACTAGTTGTTCATAATATTAAACTATTCTCCAAAACAGTATGTAAAAACCAGAAAAAGGTGTGTCGACGATGGTTGAACATTTTTTTTTAATCTGGCAAATCTAGTTATAAAATATGCGTAGTGGCATACTTTTTGCTGCCCCCTTCCCTTGTCACAATTTCACAAACCCCCTTAAAACGTGACATCATTTATGGGCGACCCCTCACTCAGAATATACTTCAAGATTTTATATCATTATTAGTCCCTCTTTTGAAACTTGTGGTTATAATCTAACTTGTTCTATTTTTCTTTCTTTCAAACTCGGTTTGTTATTACTGAAAAGAGTTTTCATTTGATGTGAGACGCAGGTGACGAAGCCATATTATTTTTTTCGTTCAGTGACGTTAAAAGTGGTTTAAAATCTTTCCTTCATTTCATTGCTCGAGTTTCGGTAGCTTTTACGTTGTTTATTTATTTCTTATACCTCAGAAAGTTAGACTTTGAAGTTATGATATATAGATTCATAAAATTTTTCATTTCATAACTTTCCCTTTTCTCCCTTCTGTTGAAAAATACTGAGATGAGCGAACTAGAACTGACGACGTTCAGGTTAAAAAGGAACACTTTAAATGTTTAAATCAGAAAATTTTGATATGAGCTCGAATACTAAACTTTATCAAGAAGCTTATTTATCTTTTAAATTTATTTTTACTCGGTAGAGATATAGCTAAAGTTTTTTTTTTTTTTTTTTGCAAAACTTGAAATATACAAAACTTGACATTTTTTAGAAGAATGGAATTCATTTTGGAGCACTGAAATATTCGAAATGAGTGAAAAATGACAAACTCTTCTGCGTTGAAACAGTTTCAGAAAAAGAAACAACGAATTTTTAAGAACACAAAGGAAAAAGCTGTTTTCATCTGAATTCTTTAAAAATATGTTTCATTTGTAGTTTCAAAAAACGTGGCATTATTTGTGGATGGCCGCTATGAATGTTCAATATGTCTAAAAAAAATCAAAAATCGCGATGCCCGCTGATGCTTGATAATGTCTAAACTAGTCAGTATTAGTTCCTATCTAGTGGTCATCTGCATGCTAGAATTACATGCTGAACTTACTTTTGCCTGATCTTGCCCCCACCCAGTGCTACAAGGGTGTGGGGCGACCTCCTTGCGCTCCACGATCTTCCTTAAGGGACTGAGGGGCTCACTACTGGTAAATTTTCAACATTGAATCTCAAAAAAGGTTGTTGTTTTTTTTAAACTATCTTCGACTCTAGAAGGCAGGTTTGTGGCTCTCCAAAGGATAAGTTTCACTATTGAAGTCCAAAACACACATGAGGTCAACATTTGTAAACCAAGATGTGTTATAAAGGTTATGCAATAAAAACCAATCGCCACGTCCTTGAAACATTTCTAGATCCGCCCATGTCCCCGATATACAATAACAAATAACAATGAAAACAAAAACAACTGACGTTCAGGGACGGTAAAATAACTGCGATACTTCTAAAGTCTATTTGACACTTCAGAACTGTTTCCAAAACCAACAACCAGTACAATATTTCTCTTCCCAACAAGATCTTTCCAGCTGACAAAATTGATCCACGTGGGCTTTCCAAATACTTCATTCTCTGGCTTCGAATTCCATTGTTTGCGAGCGAAGAAAAATTCGATTCGTTCAGGTAAGAGAGCATCGATCCCCGCTTTTTCTCTTTTCGAGTAAAATCAATGAAAATATCCAGGGGTCAACGCTGGGAAGTGCTCTCCTGGGCCATTGAGGATTCTCCAACGCACCCTCTAGTAACCGTTACCGTAACGGATCGTTTTAAACATTCTACTAAAGTTTCCAAAAAAAAAAAAAAAAAAGACTTTGATCCTGACAAAATCAAAAATTGCAGCTAAGTTTTAAACATCTCTTTTTTTCCCCCGAATTTTTATGCTCTTGCTATTCCTTATTTCTGTGCCATAATTTTGTTTGTACCAAAGCTTTCCCAGAAAATGTTTTAGAAAAGGTAAAAACTTAATACCTATTAACAACGGCGGATATAAGGGAGGGGCCCCTCCCTTGAGGGTTATTGTACCAGCGATATTTCGGAAATAAAGTCTTAAAAACGCAAGTGCATAGTCCATCTTTGATGACGCTAGTAGAAGGGAAGGGGATCAGAGATTTTCCTTCTGTAATTTTACGTTAAAATATTCGAAGATGTGGCTGTGGGGATGTTCTTAACATTTCTCCGGAATTATTAGGAAGTTGAAGTTTTAAAAACACGAAATTTAGAACATCTTTTGTAAAAAAAAAACTATATTTTAGTTGTCTTAAATCAAAATAATGTGGCAACCTCCCCCCCCCCCCCCAATTAAAAACCATGTTTGAAAATGGATACGTAGTAAGAGGTAAGTAAAAGAATTATCGCCCCCTCCTTGAAATATTTCTGGATCCGCCCTGGCCTATTAATTTTCAATCGATTATTTTGTTCAAAAAGTTTAAAGCAAAACTTAAAATAACATTTAGTTGATTAATTATGCAAAACCTCAGAATTAAAAATATAATAACTTCGAATATTAGTCATTGCTTTAAAACGAACATAGCTTGCGTCAGTAATCGTTTAGAACAAATGACTTTAATAAAAGACCCAAACATTTAAAATTAAGAAAAAAAAAGTTTCGATTTAAGCTAGTTAAAATAAAAAAGAAAATTATGATATTTACGAGTGTAAAGAGAAGGAAAAAGTGTTCCATAAATTCTCATGCGTAGTGTGCTAATTGTATTTTGATAAATCATAGTACTAATATTTGATTTAAATGCCTCTTAATGTCAGTTAAAAAGTAATCAAATATTACAACACTCACCAGGAAACCATACGATACTGCAATTATGAAGGAAATTAAAAAAGTTATAATAAATTAGTAGCAATTAAAAGAGCACGGTAATACATGTTTCTGGATGTATAACTTATTTGCCCTTGTGTCCCCTTTCCAAAATATAAGGTCTTAAACTCTCAAAAGTTTAAGAAAAGTCGCCAAATTTAGCAAGTCACGATGAATAATGGAAGACATCTTTCAGACGCCTTGCAGATGGATGTCCTGCCACATGCAGACTGAAGTCCTGTGATGCCTTCAATGTCTTGCCAAGTCATTAAATTGGGAGCTTTTCTTTGCACTTTGGCAGACTTTAAGATGTGATAAATCGACAGCGGGACACAAGGGCAATTAATTTTTACGTCAAAAAAAGTCTTAGTTTTTGATTGTCACCTATTTCAACTCTTTTTAATTATTACGCTATTAGTCCAGTAGAAATAGCGTTAGGGGTCGAACAAATTGCAACAGAAACGAAACCTACTGGAAAGGGTAGGTAATAGGCTCCTAATGAACATACTAAAAGTATACATTCGTACTGGTGGGACAAATATGTTTTTTTTGGCCGCCATCTTGAAAAATCATAAAAAATTTTTAAAAATTCAAAAAAAATATGTGTGGTATCAAATGAAGGGAAATTTCAAGCTAAAAAGTAATAAAATGTGGGATATTTAAAGTAAAGTAAAGATACTGAAAATATACACCTGCACTGTCGCGCAAAATGCGATTTTTTTAGCCGCCATCTTTAAAACTTTAAAAAAAAGGAATAAAAATAAAAATAATCATATGTGGTATCAAATAAAAGGAAATTCCATGCCAAAACGGAATATTACATCTAATATTTAAAGCAATGTGAGCAATCTAAAAATATATACCCGTACTGTAGCGAGAAATGCTTTTTTTCAGTCGCCATCTTGGAAAAGCGTAGACTTTTTTTAAAAACAAAATGTATCATAATGTGGTTTCAAATGAAAGGAAATTTCACACTGAAAAAGAATATTAATGGGATATTTAAATCAAAATTTGTATAAAGATGAAATAGGTAGGAAAATGCAAAACAATTAAACGTACATAAGCTCGTGTGTCTCAAGTGCTAAAAAACTGTTACGTTAAATCACAAAAAGAATTCCCAAGGTCTTTTTGGTTTCCCACAAAAGATTTGACATTGCACATCGATGTGCACATTGAACAAACACTCATGAAATGCACAAAAAGTCGCTCTGGCATGACACGGGGAAGAGGAATGACTGAAAGTCAACGTGCAACCTGGATTTTGAGCCATTTTAGTTGCAGCGAAGTAACATGTTCACTAAGCTTGCTGACCAATGTTTCTCGCATTGGCAGTGAACAACGTATCGATTTGAGAGATGCAAGGATGGAAAGGGATTTCGAAGACATAAAAAAGATAATGCGATTCTTCCTAGACCACAATCCATTTGCTGTTTTTTTTTTCAAGTGGTTTATGGAACATTTTTAACGGAATAACGGATAGCAAAAGCAAAGTTACTGCAGAAAATGCTGATATCATTGGAAAAAACATCCAGGATAAACTCACAGGTAAGTGTTTTAAAGATGAAACTTTACTGAAATCAGACCAAGCAGTAACTATGAAAGCACTAACAAAAGAAATTATCATTGCTGGTGAGACTCGCTACATAGATTCACGTCTATTGACACAGAGGATGCTTGCCTGTATCTCTTTAGATAGTGCTCAAGATGCAAGTGAGTTTTTCAGTAATGAATTGTTTACTTTACCAACTGCACTATTTGACCATAGTACCCAAATGATGAGAAAAACAGATAAATCTTCATTGGCAAGGTTATTAGATACATTAAATGTCAATACAATTCAGTTGCATCAGAGAGCACTTCCTTCGTTCTTGATGGATGTGCATTAGTTCACCAATTACCATGGTCCGCTTCTGCACCATTTGGAGATGTTGCAAGTAAATACGAATCATTTGTGAACAAAAGATATGGAAAAGTGACCGTAGTGTTCTATTGGTATAAGAAACCCAACATAAAAGATATGGAGCACAGATTGCGCAGAAAGCAGTCATCAGTTGAAATAATATTCGATGAAAATTCACCAATAGTTATGAAAAAAGACAAATTTTTTTCCAACTCTGTAAACAAACAACGTTTTGTCAAGATACTGGCTAGTTGTTTTGAAAGGAAAGGTCATTCTGTGATTCAAGTGGAAGGTGATGCAGACACGGTGATAGTTAATGAAGCTTTAAAAGTAGCCCAGCACCAACATGTGACAGTAGTTGCGGATGATGCAGATATTTTAATTCTTTTACTGTATCATTCCTCTAAGAATATTTTAATGCAGTATGCCACACAGTCGGATAAAGTTCATGACATCCAAGCGATAAAAATATCAATCGGAGAGAAAGCTTGCGAAACTTTACCCTTTGTTCACGCATTGACAGGGTGTGACACCACCAGTGCCTTATTTGGCAAAAGTAAATCCTCTGTTTTCAAAAATGTAATAAAATCTTGCACTCTAAGCGATTGAGCTTGCAACTTTGGATCATTGATGGATGTTACAAAATAATATTTGGTTGAAATTCGTTGTAAGATAATTGTGTCAATATATGGAGGTAACACTGACACAGACCACTTAAATGCACTTCGTTACGACCAATACCTTAAGAAAATAGCTTCAGCTAAAAAATAATTTGAAATTGCTCGCTTGCCTCCTACACAAAATGCAGCAAAATATCACTTATATCGAGTACATTTGCAGTGCTTCATTCGGAAAAACCTTGAACTACAAACTCCTGATCCCTCACTTTGGGGTTGGCAGTTGGTAGATGGAGAATTTCAGCCGATATCGACAGACTTGAGCCCCGCACAAGATAAACTCTTAAACATAATTAAATGTACCTGCCAAAGTACACTAGTAGAACCATGTAACACTACAAAATGTACATGTCATCGATATGGACTTCCATGTTCTGTAGTTTGTAGAAACTGTCGTGGAAAGAACTGCACAAACACAGGAGACATTTTGGATTTTGATACTGATGCTGATGATATTTCCTTTTTAATAATGTAAATACTTTATTTTGTGAAATTTTTTTTAATTGCATGTTTTTTTTATGCTTTCAATTTTGGAAATTGTTTAATACAAATACAAATACAAATACAAATGTGGCGACCAGCAGCAGGCTCAGGGCCCAACTTGGCTGGTCCTAGTCAAATTAAAGACCCCAATGAAGATCAATGGCCCTCTTAAAGCCATCTACTCCATTGCTCTTTACCGCCTCTTCCGGTAAGCTGTTCCAAGTTCCCACTACCCTGCTAAAATAGTAATTTTTTCGAATTTCCAGGTTCGCCTGAGGTTTAAACAGCTTAAAACAATGACCCCTTGTCCTGCTTTCCTTGCAAAACTCCAACCCTGCAACATCATTCATTTTAATAAATTTAAATAACTGAATCATGTCCCCTCTGGTTCTCCTTTGCTCAAGACTATACATATTAATCATCCAATTAAACTTTTAAAGAAAATGTATTTGTTTAATCTTGATAAAGATATACTTGGAGGCAAAGTTATTCACAGTTTTTATGCTTCTTAGATTAATAAATAATGTTTTTAACACAATAAAAGATTTTAGTGCTTTGGCCTCCACTTAATTGTTTTCATTAATTAGTCTAAACCAAAATCATTATTCTTTTTCAATAAGAAATGTCCTATCATTAAATACCATATAATGATATTTTTTGTTTTCAAAAAATCTACTATTTTCCAAGATGGCGACTAAAAAATTCATTTCCCGCTACTGTACGGATATATATATTTAGACTGCTCACTTTACCTTACATATTAGATATTATTTTCAATTTCGGCATGAAATTTCCTTTCATTTGATACCACATACGATTTTTTGTTATTATTATGTTTATTTTCACGATTTTCAAGATGGCGACCAAGAAAACCGCATTTTGAGTGACATTAAAGGTGTATATTTTTATTATCTCTTCACTTTACTTTAAATATTCAATGTTTTATTCCTTTTCAGCTTGAAATTTCCTTTTATTTGATACCATACATAATTTTTTTGAATTTTTGAAATTTTTTGATGATTTTTCAAGATGGCGGCCAAAAAAACATATTTGTCCCACCAGTACGGATGTATACTTTTAGTATGTTCATTAGGAGTCTATTGCCTATGTCTTCATTATCCACCAGAGTTTGCGCTTTCTGGTTGCACAATTATGTAATCGACTACCAAGGTGTTTTTTGGGCTTCTATTCTACTGCCACTATATTGTGGCGGGGCTGTGTGTCTCTTGTCA
>JAXGGA010021729.1:0-16122 GCA_038373865.1 Uloborus plumipes | reverse complement strand
ATCCATTGCATACTTTACTGCATTATGTGATCTTTTACCTACATAATGTTTAAATGTAAAAACGTGCTACACTAGGTGGCCAAAAGTATCCGGACACTTTCAAAAATTCACATTTTTACATATAGCTCGAGAAATAAGTGATCAATTGCTCTTTAACTTTAGTCATACAAAATATAGGCTTCACCGAACATTTCCAAGTTGAAATTAAATTACCCTTGCATTTGGGGGACGACAAGAAGGGGGTTGAAAGAAAAACCGCTTTTTGACCATAACTCTTCGAAAATAGCTAGGAATAAGCTATCAATTTCAGTAATTAATTAGCATACTATGTATAATTACTGTACAAATTTTTATGAACGTACCACTCTTACTTCTGAAGATATGAAACAGTTTTGAAAAAACGGCAATTTTATTTGAAGGGTTTTTGCTCATAACACGCAGAGTTTTTGATCAAACCTTATCACAACTTCAGGAAAGATGACAAAATACAAGAGAAAGAACATACTAAAACGGTAAATAAAAATATTAAAAATTCGATGAGATATGAACGTTAAAAGGAAATAATTTTTCACGGCGCATGCGCGAACGACAGAAATTTAACACTACAAAAATATTGTAGCCTGATTTATACTGCATCTTATAAAAAAAGTTCCAGTTGAATATCATGAAAAATGAAAAAAATATCAGCGATCTAGTGAGCTGTATTTCATTCATTCGTAGGCAAAACATAAATCGCAAGGGGTTGTCCACAAATAGTGTGGTGACAATCGATCATTTTTTTTCAATGTTAAATTGTATACAGTTTGAAAATTTATATTCGGCATTGTAGTCACATTTCGTTTATTCGGCCAAAAAGACCTTATACGTACGTGGCCAAAAGTATCCGGACACCCTCTGAAACGTTGGTTTTGAACGACGACCCAATAACCTTCAATTTAAAAATAGCTCTTTGTGGACAGACCCACACTATTTAGATATTGTAGGCGAATGAATGAAATACAGCTCACTAGATCGCTGATATCTTTTTCATTTTTCATGATATTCAACTGAAACTTTTTTTATAAGATGCAGTATAAATCAGGCTACAATATTTTTGTGCAGTTATAAATTTCTGTCGTTCGCGCATGCGCCGTGAAAAATTATTTCCTTTTAACGTTCATATCTCATCGAATTTTTAATATTTTTATTTACCGTTTTAGTATGTTCTTTCTCTTGTATTTTGTCATCTTTCCTGAAGTTGTGATAAGGTTTGATCAAAAACTCTGCGTGTTATGAGCAAAAACCCTTCAAATAAAATTGCCGTTTTTTCAAAACTGTTTCATATCTTCAGAAGTAAGAGTGGTACGTTCATAAAAATTTGTACAGTAATTATACATAGTATGCTAATTAATTACTGAAATTGATAGCTTATTCCGAGCTATTTTCGAAGAGTTATGGTCAAAAAGCGGTTTTTCTTTCAACCCCCCTTCTTGTCGTCCCCCAAATGCAAGGGTAATTTAATTTCAACTTCGAAATGTTCGGTGAAGCCTATATTTTGTATGACTAAAGTTAAAGAACAATTGATCACTTATTTCTCGAGCTATATGTAAAAATGTGAATTTTGAAAGTGTCCGGATACTTTTGGCCACCTAGTGTAATAACAGAAACTCCCATAACAATGATGCCATCTGAAAACGAGGTACATGACTTCAAAACCGAATATGTTCCCCATTTTCTTCGAAACATGTAAACATTTACTTGTCATACTCAATCCGTGGAATCTAGCATAAAATTTTTGACGGATGTATCACTGACCATAAGTGGAATAGAAACGAGGGATTGTTTCGTTCGTGCACGTTTAAAGGCTCGAATGAAACTGCCTTTCTTTGAAAATAAAAAAGATTTTTTGTGAAAACTCAAACTATGACACATAAAATTTTCGTATCATGTACGTTTTGTTCATTCGTACATATTTTTAAAAACATATTTCATTTTTTTAAGTAATGCTGTTTAATGTTGTCATATGTTTGCACTTTCATAATTTTTATATCACATTTTGTAAAAAAAAATTCAGTTTTTACTTAGTACTGTTCTAAAAATCACTATTTTTCACGTTTTTGTTTCTTTTTAAATGCTTGAAATATGAATATATCATATAAAATATTTTTTTTTTAGTTATTTCATATACTTTGAATGCATTAATATATCTTATGAGTAAAAAAATGCAATGAGATTAGCATTGTTTTTCATATTTTAACCATAAAATCCCTATAAAAGCTAAGTTAAAACTTTGCGCTCGAAGCGCCCCCTGAAGATATAAACCGATTTTCCTCAAAATTTGCACAAAAGCTAACTATCACCAAAGACAACTTTTGGCAACTATTAAAAGTTGATCTGAAAAAAAATTTATTTTTCGTCCCACCGTACAAGTGCTAACCCTCTCTTTAGACCCTAAAATACCATTAGGGCACATTAAATACTTTTAAGAAGTTAATATTAGCTTGTATTGGCCGTAACTCACTTTTCGCGTGACTCACGTTACAAAATAAACATCCTTATTTTTTGAATAAAAAAGCAACAAACTCTACATTGGCCTATAATTTCTTTTTTTGTAATGTACATGAGTAGGAGAAACAGGAAAAAAAATTTCATTTATGAGCTATAAAATTTGGAAATATTAAAAAAAATAAGTTTTCGTGACTCACATGTTACAGAAAAATTTAATGGTTTAAAAACTACTTAAAAAAATATTTTAAGAATAAATTTCAAAATGTACTATTAATAATTCTTTTCTTATCGAATAAATCTGTCAGGAAAAAATGCAATTAAATTGTGGAAACAGGCTAAACCAATAAAATATGCTCGTTTAAAATTGTCTCTAGCAGAGAGAGACTTTTACGAGAATGTGAACTCATAGAACAAGTTTTCTTACAAAAAGAAAATGGTTCACCTGAAGTTACCTTATTCTAATTTGTAAACTTCAATCAATATAGAGAACGTACAAAAAAATTAAAACGATTTTTCAACATTTTTTTTAAACGCCGAGTTCCCATGTTGGCTGGAATTGCCCAATGCCCGTGTATTAACTGTATACCTTTTCATTATTTATTACATTTTTTTTCAATATTTGATATTATTTGATTATAAAAATATTTTTGAGGAGCAAAATAGCGCCAACTTATGTTAGAAATTGCTCTAAAACGTAAAAAAATATTTAAAGTGTAAATGTACTGTGGTTGGTTATGTCTCCTTGTTAATAAATAATCACTGAGGATATGGAGTGTAATGGCCTCGTAAGGAGGATATTTCGAGAATCATATACCACAACAAAAGAAAGATTTATATCACAAAGAGAGGAATGACACTCAGGGCTCCGGTAAGATTGAGCCCATGTCCTCCTTCATTCTATGGAAAGTTTTTAGCTAAAAGCTAAGGTGGCGTCCAACTGTAAAGTAATTGGATTGTACGGAAAGGAACGTTTTTTGGACTCCGAGCACAAGGACAACTAAGAAATATATCATCTAAATTTTGTTTCGTTTAGTTTTGTTATTATGTTTGCAAATCACAGTAATATTAATTGTAGTAAGAACTGATAATTTTGAAATTACATTTTTTAAAACTAAAACTATACATGGAATTGAAAATCGCACAAAGCTTGGAAGAATGAGCTAATATTCAGTTAAATTAGATCTTTCCCTTTTAAATCTTCATTAAATTGTTTAGAAAAATATTTCTTTCTTTGCTTAATTGACTAGATTCTTTGATGCCCTTTGAAATAAAAACACTATTTTATTAAATGACACTTGAGCAGTAAATCACAAAAGCACTCTTCATACTTTAGTGCTTATTTTTCCTGCTTTTCCTATAAAGCGAAGGAAATATGTGGCATTAGTCACAAAAAAGCAGCTGTCCTTTATTGAATCTCTATATATTGGTTGGCAATATTTATATGAAGAAGGAAATGCAATACAGCATATTTCTCAGGACCTTCAAATAAATTGAGCATAGCGATGGCACCATTGTAATTCATATCCAGGGCTCGTCGTTCGCTTCTGGAATTCGTATTCATAATAGATAATTCACCATCTTTAGGAATAAAGTCGGAATTCTTACTATGGAGCGTTTTCTTTTATTTTTAGTGAAATGGAGTGCCGCTATCAAATTCGGAAAATTATAGCTTGTTTTTCTATTGCTTAAAGTAAATAAATATGCGAGATTGTTTTTTTTCTTTACTGTTTATGCATTTATTTTTATTTTCCAAATTATTAATCATTACAAAGTTTACCGTTTCAGCAGTTTTTTTTAAAATATATATAATGACAATCAGGGACGTCATTTCAAGTTTTTCCAGGGGGGGGGGGCAAAGGGTCCAAACACAATGCAATTTCATCGGAAAACATTGAAAACCACGCCCACTTATATGTAAATGCATTGATTTCTCAAAGTCAGGGGGGGCAATTGACCCCCCCTGCCCCCCCCTGAATGACGGGCCTGATGACAATTAATAAATATTTTTTGTATTGTCTTAACACGTGTTGGCAAACAAATTCAATTCTAGGGAACACCGGGTCTACCTGATACAATTACTTGAAGGGGCGGGGTGAAAGAAGGGGATAAAGGTGATATATGACATTTGGATTTCACCGATATATACACAAATTCAAATTAGTATGTGTTCAATTGTTTTAACTCACAAACACAATTAAAGGGGCAAGTGAGTAAAGGTGATACGTGATATTTTTTTAATTTCTAGAAAAAGGTTTTAAAACAAATACAGTCGACGCTCGATATAACGACCGTCTCCGCCCTACAGAAAGCGGTCTTTATAACGAGTGGTCGCTATAAGAGGTAGAACCTAAAGTATATTGGGATCCAGCTGGGGGTTTCCTCATGGGTCGTTATATTAGGATGGTCTTTTACGGGTGATCGTTACAACGAGCTTCGACTGTATTACCTCGTCACCTTCATTCATGGTAAAAAGTAAGTTTTTCAAAAATTGTCACATATCACCTTTATCCACTTGCCCCTTAAATTCTCGAGTAGATAGGTACCCAGAACTGAGAAAGTTATGGGGAAGTAACAAACTCATAAATCTCACACGATTGTCGTTGTCCGATATAAGAGATTCCAAATGCATACTTTTTCATCTCTCGATTCAAGGACATTTTTACTGTACCCGTTTGGAGGATGTCCTTTATCGGACCTTCTCTTGTCCAATGGCATCCGTCGTGCTTTTTGAATTTTAATGATATTCATTTATCCGCTTAATTTTTTTTAAGGAGAGCTATGGCACACGAAACATCATCTATTGAATGAAAAAAGAAAATGATAGACAACTACACAGCGTACTTATAGTTGTAGTATTTTTGACCGATTCTCATTGTTATTGTATCGTTAAGCGAAAAAGTGTTCTTTGCCTTCTAAAGTAATACAATTGGGGGGAGAACCTGTAGTTTCTTTAGTTATTCCAATAAAAAGTTTTTTTTCTTGTGCACCAAAGTAAATTTTATGTCCAGCTTTTAACTGCCGTGTAGGGTATTTAATTGATTATATCTAATTAAGCAAGATACCATTGTGCAAGGTACCACGTACCTACCACTGCACGTGGTTTAACTGGTTGAATGGGCCCAGCGGAGAGCTCTGTTTTTTTTTTCTTTTTTCTTTTCCTTTTTTAAATCTAGATCATCAGCCTTGTAACCTGTGGTCCAGAACTCACAGAGGTATTGAATAAGAATGGAACCTTGGAGGACTTTAGGACCATGGAAATATTTAAAACGCCCCAGCCACCATTACTGAACACGGTGGATCTTAGACCAGATGGGAGTGAGTTTTTCGATTAGTCTGACGCCTTACCAATCGAACCATCACGGAGCGTGTGTTCCCCCACAAGAAAATAGTTTCACTTACGTTTAGAACATTTTATTTATACATCATAGAAATTCAGAAAAAAGAAGCAGAAACCAAAGTTTCTAAGTCAAGATCTTTCAAGTGAAAAATAAATTAATTAATTGATTTTAAAAAAAATTCAAATTCAAGTTTTTCTTCAAAAGATTTTTTTGAGAGGGGGGAGGGGGAAGGCATGCCTGCATATATATTAACCTCATCTTAAACCATACGTTCGATCTTTAAAAAGTCCGCTAGTTTCTTATTATATTTATTTGTTTATTAATTTATTTATAAATGGTTGACTTAATTTCCTTTTTTTATGATTTTGCTGATATTTTTACAATGCATTAAGCAATTTCATTTTTCTTCTTCTTTTTTTTTTTTTTTTCTTTTTTTTTGTAGAAAAGTTGGTTAAGAATGAATACCGTTACAAAACATTTTCAGTAAATTTAAATAAAAATCTACAACACTTAATAAACTGCAAGCAAATTTCGTTTTTCAAGAAAACAGTTTTGAGAAACTTAAGAAGTTTCTCTTATGGCTTAATTATTCCACTGTATTAGACATAAATTTTTAAAAAGAACATTGATGTAAAAAAAAATAATCGAAACATCAGCTAAGATACTTCGATGTTCATTTTCATCAAAAGAAAAAAACATGAAAGTGTTTCTTCCTATAACTGGAAACTATAATGAGTTAAACTCTGTTCTAATTTTTCAAATGAGTCTTTTTTATCTAAGGAATTTCTGGAGATTCCTAGCTGTTTAATGGAGGAATTCAAAGTAATTAAATTTGGGGAAACTCCTTGCTAGCCAAAGATATTTTAATTTTAAAAGAAGAAATTGTTATTTTTGAAGATATTTCTCATACGAATAATTCAAAAAAGCTTTTTGCATTTTTTTTATTATAGTTTTATTACTGTCATGAACATGATTTTTTTCATCTTTAGAGTTTTAATAAGTTGTTTTGTATTACTAAAAAGCTCATAATTTTTTCTATTGCCGTATTATTTCTCTGAGTTTTTTAATGCTGCATTGCATTTTTAGGTTGTTAATTTTTTATTTCTATACATCTTAAACATCTTGGAAAGCTCATGTTTTGCGATGAAAAAATGGTTATTTTATGGTAAATCAAAAATACACAACTTAAAAAAATAAATAAATAAAATACCTAAAAATGTTCAGTTTAACATTAAACATGGTTAATTGAACTGGAAAGTGAGAAACAACATTTCGTTTCTTAAAAGTTACTTTGTGTAAATTGAAACGAATGATTTTTACATGTAGAAAAATCTGCGTTTATTAAGGACACTTTATACTTTAAACTTATTTTTGAGCCTAACATAGCGCTTTAAACAATAAAAGTAGATAAGTTAAGCACATATCTTTGTGTAATGTGTGTTTACATTGTGACGTATAGTATGAAAAACCAGGGTGAACATTATAGTCCAAGGGCCCATGAGCGCCGCACTTACGTTATTTTATAAAGGCCCAACATTTTTCTGCTCAAGTACACTTCAAGCAGGTAAGAGTTCCCTATTAGTTAAGCTGAATCACGCTGGCTTCTGCAAAAGAAAGACAGAAAATAGGTTGCAAAAGTGCGTAAAACTGCTATAAAAATAAGCATCATAGAGTCATTCAATTTTCACATGACCTGGTGGTTCTCACCCAACCATTTCTGATTTGGAGGAAAATTTAGATAGGTGCAGATGTGCCTTTGAAACTAACCTATGCACATTTCAGCTTCCAAGCACAAATCATGAACATATAGAATGCCTTAAAGGGAAATAAAAAGGGAAGCTCCGAAATGGTCACCAAAGTTAATTTACCCAAACATGGCAATTCGTTTTACAAAACTAATCCGCCATTTTTAAACCCCTTTTATTTTTATTGATCCTAGCTCCTCAAAGTTTGGATCTTGGAATCTAGAATGTGTATAGGTTAGTTTTGAAGGCATTTTTGCACCTGTATTAACACGCCAGGGCTCGCGCGGGGTCGAAAACGACCCCATGAATTTTTGTTTCCATTTCTTGGGATTTCATGGACATATAAGGAAACCATCTTTTGGGTAGCTGTCATTGTGTCCTTGATTGATATGTGGGTGTGGTTAGAATTTTCTTAAATCCTTTTTATTCTTGTAAACTAGGGGGGGGGGGGTCTTGCGATTTGGATCTTTTACGACCGCACGCGAGTACTGACTTCAGTAAAGTACTCGAAATGGAACAACTGTTTGGAATCTGTTCCATTCAAAGAATTTCGAAATATTTTGTGAAAAGGAAGTAATTGTCAGCAATATTTCTTCTAGCCATGATTTTCAGTTAACAAGCGTGTCGTTCACAATTATTATGTAGTTCTGTCCTATCAAAGTTCATATTTTTCATTTGCTTTTGCACTACTTATAAGAAAGAAAAAATGCCGGCACCATATGAGCAAGGAATGAAGCATTTTAGCTAATTACTAGCCGACGGACAAAGTGATGAATATGTGTCATTTCAGACGATGAAGGTTTAGCAATAAAGATAACTCTAGTGATTATAACAGTGAAAGCAAATTTTCTTTTAGCGAAAATTCTGATAATTCTGATTCAGATGACATCTTAATTGAAAGAGATAACGAAACTATTTGACAAAGAAATACATTTATAGCTAATGTTTGTACTCCAGTTCGAATTATGAGTATTTTTCCTCCTGCACCAAAGGGAAACGCAAAAAATGTTACTGATGTGTTTGAGAGCTGGAGCATTTTCGTAATAGTTTATAAAAAACTGTCTTTATGCATTTCAAATCAAAAACTAATTGTTGTAGAATTCTCTTGAAGAAACATAAATAAATAAAATAAAATAAAGAAGTCATGAAAAAAATAAAAAGAAATGAGGAAAAACACATTGGGGTCGTTTTCGACCCCGCACGAGCACTTGTGTGACAAAACATTTTACGAGCTCTCGCGAGTTAAATTTAGCTCAAATCGGAGAGGGTTGGGTTGAGATGACAAGATCCCTTGATATGGAATGACTGAGTTTTTGAGGCATCTTTTCTACCTGCTTCCTGCCAAAGCCAGAGTGAATCAGCTTACCTAATAGCGGATCGTTCTTCCCTAATGTGGTGTGTTTATGCATAAAAAATTAGGAATTCATAAATGACGAGTGTCTGGCTCTCATGGGCTCGTGCTATATTAGGGTAGATTGGGGAGTCACCCACAAGCATGAGCAAAAACAGCTTGCCAGTAAGTTAGAATAAAGGAACGTGAAAATAAGCACATACATTTTTTTAAATCAGTTTTAAGTGTTGTGGTTTTTAGATGATTTTGTCATGAAGATTGTTATGGTACCCGAAATTATATCCTAACATACTTCACTTAGCATTTAGTATTTAGTCGGCGTTGGTTTTAGTAAGTTTGAAGCACTGGATGGGAAAGCGGTAAGAAGCCCGCGTGCCTCTGCTGGGCTATGCTGGACAAACAGGCACCTTGTCCACTGCTTTCGCGGAAAACGACGAATATGTTTTGGGGGTAACAACAACGGTTCCGACATATCTCAGAGAAGGAATTTATCCTACTTCAACTGAAGAATTAGAAATAATATTACCAGTGCTATCCCTCAATAAAATGAGGCCAAACAAGAGGAGGCAAGATGATAAAGAACTGACATCCTCATACAAAAGAAAACTAAGGTATGGAAAACAAGCAAACGAAGAAAGAAAACCAAGATTAACAAAAACACAAGACTCGGCGAAATAAAAAATAACTGGTATTTAAAGATAATTGCCGAAATTACATTTGCACAAAAAAAGCAATGATTTCACAACCAATTAGTTCCTAATCTGTTCTTAAGTTTGTCCCCAAGCTCAAATTTTACAAATATCCTAAACGAAACACATTCGGAGCAAATTTTAATGCACCTTCCATTCAGCAGAGGCACATTCGAGCCACATTTTAATGCACATTCTGGAGCACATTAATGAGACTTATGGCTGAACTAAAGTGTTCTAACCGTGTTTTCAATGTGTACTAGTTGTTTTCAGTGTATTTAAGCGTCAAAGTACCTATTTCTTCCTATTAACCCCTTCAGTCGGAATTATGATATAGTTAACCAAAAATATTTTTGTTTGGTACACAAAGTACTATGGTTAAGAGCATCTCACAAACAAAATTTCAAGCTTGTGAGTAAAAAAATAAAATAGTTATGACGTGTCCAATTTTCCAGATACATATTTTGAAATTAATATTTCAGCAAAAAATATATGAAATATCACACAAACTTTGTCGTAAAATATTCTCCAAACAATAACAAAACATAATATAAGCATTTGAAATGATAAATAAAAGATCATCCATTTTTAGAAAATTCAGAAAAAAAGCAACTTTTTTCGGCGAGAGTGCATGGTTGGAAAAACAACCCAATCCCAGTTTCTCAATCCATTTTTGGGAATGTTGCCAATCCCAAAAGCAGAAATTTTTGCTCAGATAATAACAAGCAGATTGAAAATTATCAACTACAAAAAAAAATCAAGTAATTAAGTCAATTATTAAATGATTAGCAGCTGTTCAAAGCTGATGTCCGGTATACTGAAGGGGATAAGTTGAAATGTCAAATTTCTGTATCAAAATTCCTCTATGTATTTATTTTAAATTTTTCAGAAAAAAATACACGCAGCGTGTTGTTGTCTTATGTCAGCTAGGTTGGCACCGTGCTTTACTTATCAGGTGCTTTACTTTTTCAAATGTACGTTTATTGGTGTTAAGTCCAACTTCCACAGTACACACATGTCTCAAGAACCCTTTTATAAGACAGGCAACCACCCAAACCGCAACAACACATTCATACAAAGAAAGGACGAGAGCAAGAAACAGAAAGTACACCCATGCGTGAACCGGGGTTTGAACCTGGAACCTCTAGATCCGAGTCTGACTTCTTTGACAGCTGGACAAGGTGAGTGGCTTATACACGCACTCTAAATATATTTTAAAATACAGGATAATTATAAGAAATACTTTGTAATCTTACCATGATTGATGGCTGTTAAGTAACACGAATTCTGGAGTGAAAGTCGTTCGATTTTCAAAAAACTTCAATTATATTTTTTTAAACAGTAGCCAACAGCTTCAAAATACATGAGGACTGCATACTAGGATGGGGCGAAAAATAAAAAGTTTTTCAGATCAACTTCTAATAGTTGCCAAAAATTGTCTTTGGTGATAGTTAGCTTTTGTGCAAAATTTGAGAAAAATCCGTTAATATCTTCTGGGGGCGCTGCGATCGCAAAGTTTTATCATAGCTTTTATCGGTATTTTATGGTTAAAATATGAAAAACAATGCCGTTAACTAATCTCATTGCATTTTTTTACTCCTAAGATATATTCAAGCATTCAAAGCAAACGAAATAACTCACAAAAAAAAAAAAAATATATGATCTATTTATATTTCAAGCATTTATAAAGAAACAAAAACTTGAAAAAAAGTGATTTTTTTAAATATAAATATATTATATAAAATAATGTTTGTGAGTCATTTTATATGCTTTTAATGCATGAAAACATCTTTTGCGTAAAAAAAACGCAAAGAGACTAGATAAAGGCATTCTTGTTGATATTTTAACCATAAAATCCATAACAAAGCTATAGTAAAACTTTGCGGTCGCAGCGCCCCCTGAAGATATTAACTGATTTTTCTCAAATTTTGCACAAAAGCTAACTTTCACCAAAGACAACTTTTGGCAACTATTAGAAGTTGATCTGAAAAACTTTTTATTTTTCGCTCCACCCTACTGCATACTGTCCGCCTCAAGCGGACTCAGGACCTAAGGACTCGGTTTGGGGTCAAAATGTCGCGGCCGAAATGTCGCGGGCCAAAATGTCGCGGCCAAAATGTCGCCGAGCCAAAATGTCGCGGGCTAAAATGTCGCGGGCAAAAATGTCGCCGGTCCAAAATGTCGCCGAGCCAAAATGTCGCGGGCTAAAATGTCGCGGGCCAAAATGTCGCCGGTCCAAAATGTCGCCGAGCCAAAATGTCGCGGGCTAAAATGTCGCGGGCAAAAATGTCGCCGGTCCAAAATGTCGCCGAGCCAAAATGTCGCGGGCTAAAATGTCGCGGGCCAAAATGTCGCCGGTCCAAAATGTCGCCGAGTCAAAATGTCGCGGGCCAAAATGTTGCCGGTCCAAAATGTCGCCTGCCCAAAATGCCGCGGGCCAAAATGTCGCGTGGTCAAAATGTCGCCGGGCCAGAATGTCGCCGGTCAAAAATGTCGCCGGTCAAAAATGTCGCCGGGCCAAAATGTCGCCGGTCGAAAATGTCGCCGGGCCAAAATGTCGCCGATCAAAAATGTCGCCGGTCAAAAATGTCGCCGGTCCAAAATAACGCCGGTCCAAAATACATCCGTTCCAAAATGACGTAAGTGTATAGTACAGATTGAATGTTTCCAGTAATTCACAAATTCAATGCAGCTTAATTATGTAGCTCAATTTTACTAATAAGCTTGTCACGATATGATAAATACACCTGTTTAGTAACTTTTTTTAAACGTAGCAGCTTAGAATATTAGCTTAAGTTATTAACAAAAATGTAACTAAATTGATTTCTTCTAAAGCTTAAATTATTTCAGTACCAAAATAATGCCATAGTTTTTTCAGGGCTGTACTTAGGGCCCAGGGACGCTAAATTTCTTCCTTTTTTAATACGCTTTTACTAGTTTCACAAGTAGGTTTTTTGTTTGTTCGTTTGTATGTATGTAACTCTGAGTCAAAAATAAAATTCACGTTCTTTACAAACGTATAAAAGTAATATGTTTAATACCATTATTATTACTAAAAGCTAAACTATATTGCATGTTGATGTATAATAAGTGCATTTGACATTAGTTCTGAGTTAGGCATCGATCGTCCACAAAATGCATATTATAAGTGCATGTAAACTTAGCGGATATTCAACAGTTTTCAAAATCTTCTTTTGAATTTGATTTACTCTAAAAGCGTATTTTTTAGTTTTTTTAAACTATATTTAGGATTATTTCGTTTTTTTTCACACAAAGAAATTAAACAAATAAATTTGCTGTAAAGGCATTTTTTTTTTTTTTTTTTTTTTTTGCAAAAACGGAATACCGTTTAATCACCGCGTAGCCGGCAATTTTCTTATAGAACATTTTCTTTAAGAGTTGTTTGGGGACGTTTGAAATCAAATTAGTTCATGGAATTATTGCTTTCTTTGTAACAACTGAGTGGTGGAAGGGGAGGTGAAATGTCAAGAGAAAAAATGGTATTATATTCTCAACTCCACATTTAAATACTGATTGTAACGAAGGTACAGAACCATGTCTGAGCTGATTAACGCCAGAAATGAATAAGCATCTCTCCCTTTAAGACCATTCTACAAACAAAATTTTGTTTGAATACTTGCATTACTTCTTGATATACATCACTCACAAATAATGAAAAATAAAAAGTTCAATTGCTCTGCTTCCTCGATGATGTGGCGTATCTTCTGAAGGCTTCCTATGGGCCAATTTTTATTTTATTTCGTCTGAACCTTCTTCAGACATTAATCACGCTATGCTGAAAACGTTCCATTACATTCTTGCATGTAAAAACTTGGAAGAACTGGCGGCAAAAACCAATCAGCACTGAATCACATATTGGTTGGTACATGTATGTACCAAATTTCATTCTAATTCACGCACTAAGTTTTGTGGTAGAGTCGCCCCAAAAAATGGATCACGCAGATACACACTTACACATTTTCCCTTAAAAAAATAAACGATAAAATTGAATTCCTCACACGTCAGAAAGTGTAAATTCTTCCAAATTGACAATTTTTCACTGATCCAATACTTTCTTTTACACATTTTATGAAGAAGAAAATAAAAAGACCTCTATTATTTAAATAATATAGACTTGCTTTCGATCATGTAAGAAATTTTAACAGAAACCAAAGTTTCAAACATTGTATATCTGTCTTATTCATTTCACTGTTCTTCAACTTCTTTTTTAACACACAAATTTTCCTTTCGATATCAATTAAACTTGGCTTGGGCTGCTAATCTATTTGTTTTTAAGTTGGTAGATAGCGAGTTACGGTGAAATAAGCTATTGTAAATAAATAACGTACGCTTGTTTGAAAACTATTTGTTTCTTGGAAAGCGCTCGAAACAGTTACAAGCCGAAAGGGTAAATTTTTTTTAGTATTTTCAAGAATTTTAGTCCATACTATCGTAAACGCACACGTTCATCAACAGCAATTAGCAATTTTTTGCTAATTCGGTGTAAAAAAGCCTTTTCATATATTTTAATTTTTGATACTAACTGTATCAATATCGGACCTTCTACATTTTTGTCTGACGACATTTGAACTGGCGACATTTTGGCCCGCGACATTTTTGACCGGCGACATTTTGGCCCGGCGACATTTTTGACCGGCGACATTTTAGCCCGCGACATTTTGGCTCGGCGACATTTTGGACCGGCGACATTTTGGCCCGCGACATTTTGGATCGGCGACATTTTGGCCCGCGACATTTTGGACCGGCGACATTTTGGACAGGCGACATTTTTGCTCGCGATATTTTAGTCCGCGACATTTTGGCTCGGCGACATTTTGGACCGGCGACATTTTTGCCCGCGACATTTTAGCCCGCGACATTTTGGCTCGGCGACATTTTGGCCGCGACATTTTGGCCCGCGACATTTCGGCCGCGACATTTTGGGCGTATACCATTAGAAGTTGATCTGAAAAACTTTTTATTTTTCGCTCCACCCTACTGCATACTGTCCGCCTCAAGCGGACTCAGGACCTAAGGACTCAGGACCTCAGGGCGGGACTCAAACCCGCGACCACTTGCTTACGAAGAGTAGACTCTACCTCTAGGCCACCGTGGCCCAAAATACTTAAATTAATAGAGGAATCTTCCAGAACCGGGTGTTAAGTTCCACCTTCTGTCAAAATTGTCTTAAACCTGACGTAGAATTCAAAGCAAATGCGCAGCTACACAGAGCACGTAATCTCTTGTTAATGAAAACAAAATGGATCTCATTTGTTGTGAAGAAGCCATAAGACGAGAAAAGCGTTTAGACAATGAAGTAAGTTGTCATTTTCTTAATGCTTTTACAGCTATAGATAAGTAATTATAAACTTGTCAGACTTTCATATGTAAAAAATACTTAGCGTATGTTTTGTGTCATCAATCTTTGTAAGCTGCTAATCTTATTTTTGTATTTTAATTTAAAACTTTTGAAAAAAAGTTTCTTTCTGAAAATTTAGATATTACTAAAATTTTTTATCATTGAGTAGTTCACTTGAAGTTTAAATTATCAGTGTAGAAATAAATTAGAAGTACAATTAACTTTATTTGCAATTACAAATGTCACGATTTGATATAGGCTCCAGCCAGCTAGGCTGATATTAAAGTGCTCTATTTTCTACAGCCTCTCGGAATTTAATTTTACTTCACTGGATTCCTGATTTAAGTAGATCTAAAATTCCTAAAGGTGGTGTGATGCGGAATTTTTATGTCGAGAAAATGATTTTGTCATATTTAGGATAAATAACGGATCAATAACTATGTACACTAGGGTGGAGCGAAAAAAATGAATTTTTGATTTTCGTAAACGGGTAGCTTTCATTTACTGTGAATGAGGATAAGTATCAATTCTGTGTAATATTTCACTTTTGCGACGTAATCTTTAGTCTGCGCATTTGGTCTAAAGTTTTGAAATTTTTGATTTTTTTTAGATTTTTCAAATTTTTTAAAAAAATATTGCAAATGATAAAACTAGTTACGGGTAGTTATTAAATGGAAGAAAAAGGTTTGAAATATACAAGAAATTTTTTTAAACCATTTTAGATTATGATTTCAGTCTGCGCATTAGGCCCAAAGTTCATCAAATTTTCAGAAATTTCCGATATTTTCAATATTGAGCAGAAACTTTATAATTCAGTATTTCCTCTCAATATTTACTTAAAGTGCCTTCAAAACATTTACTTAATCAATTTGTTGTTTTTTTGAACTACTCAACTCTGCTTGCTCATTGAAATTACCCAGGACTCACCACGAGGAAGTGGCCGCACTTTGAGTGCAACCCCAGCTCCCCTTGCTTCCAACCAATGAGAGCACACATTTACATTTCTTAGACAAGTCAGGAACAATAAATTGTTTCTTTGAGTAGGATATTGTTTGCATTGGTTTTGATGGATGCACTACAGAGACAGGAAAATACAAAGGTGTAATACGGAAACTGGAAGAAAAACTTAGTAGACCTCTGAAATGGGACATTT
>JAXGGA010021728.1:0-16125 GCA_038373865.1 Uloborus plumipes | reverse complement strand
TAACTATAAATGTGTACCCATTTAACATTATAAAGATTATCGCAGAATGCAGAGTTCTTAAACGGTACATTAATCCATGCTTAATATACTTATTTTAAATATTTTACTTTAAAACCTAAGCAATTAATTACAAACGTTTGCTGAATATTAGTTAATTTTAGGTTTATGAGTAGTCCTTTATATCCGTATTTGTAAACATCCATTACTAGTTTTCAAACACTCTGTATATGCTTTTACTACTGGTGCAAAATCTCAAAATTATGAGAAAAGTTAGATACAAAAGTTTAGGGTTATTCGAGTACAGAGAAACGAACAAAATAGATTTTTAAAGTTTCATTAATAGCAGGAAAGTAAGAAAAAAAATTGCTTCCGCAGTTTTCTTTATTTACGATAACTAAACCTTAAAAAGGTCCAGAAATTATAACTCGAAATTTCCCCGAGTTACTCAAACGTCAAACATGATTTTTGAAACAATTTTCTACACGAAAATCTCATCGAAATGTATATTCATCCAAATGAATAAACTAAAAGTCACATATTTGAAAATGAACAAAACATACGTTCGAGATCATGTTTTCATTGTTTATTTTATAGGTAATAGGCACTCTTGAAGTCAGGCAATAAATCAAATGCATAGTAATTTCAAAATAAACCTAAACGAACTCATGATATATTACGCATAAATACTTCCTGTCAAAAACTTCTGAATATCGTTACTTTTACGCATATTTCTGCTCAAAAAGAAACAAATAACTTTCATCAAATCGTATACCATCAAGAAAATAACAAAATTTCTCCCTTTTCGTGGTTAACTTAAGCCGTGGTCTTTGTTTTCTACTCTAAAAGCAATTTCAAGATCACTGGTTACGATAAAACTAACACAAGTTTTGCCAAATTGTTTTCGTTTTGGAACTAACCTGCAGTGATTCCGCATTTAGCGTTCATGATTTCATCGTTTGCTTTGACGGATCGTTTCAGTAAGTATTTTTGAAGTGAAGAATAGAGATTGATTGCGTTCAAATTTGGAGGATGATTTATGCAGAGGCATTAATTCGATAGCGAAAAATAAACTTACTTCCTAATCTTCGCGGTAGTTTTAAATAACTTTTCTTATATGAAAGGAAAACGATTTCATAAAACTGGCAAATCAGTTTCTAAACTGGCAAATTGCATTTTTTAAAAGCCACGTGGGAAATAAGATTTACGAGAAAGTAATTTTAAGCAACGTGAAATAGACAGTTACGGTTGGTGATAGTTCACTCTAACGATTAATTTTGTTTTAAAGTTAAATTCAAATTGCGGAATTTACATAAGTATCGCTATTATATTTTTAAACCACTTGATTGCCATAAGATCTGAAGTAAAATATCGTCAGAGCATTTAATTTAAAAGAATAACTTTTGAAACGATAACGTTTTTTTCGTTTCTTCGTTTGTTTGAAGATATGAAGATTCTAATTTTTCAATAAAATTAAAAAACTAATAATATTTTTTATATTATTTATGTTCGATAATTAATAAAATAAACTTAACCTTAGGGGATATACACATACATATCCAATAATGATCCTTAAAGGGTTAATGTTCATGTTGTACGCTCTAAAAAGTGAAGTTTATTTCAGACACATTAAAAAAAAAAGGATACTTGTATAAGCCTGGACTCATCGAACACCCCCCCCCCTACGAGTTTTTGCTTTTAACACATGCCACATACCACTTTATATATTTAATAATTGTTATTTAAAATCTTGATGAGATATGCGACTCATTTAAAACATGATCTCACTCAGGCCCGCCATTTGGGCGATCAGGGGAGCCCATGGCTGTGGAAAATCAATGTATTTACAGATAAGTAGGCGTGGGTTTGCTGTTTTTTGTCTTTCTTATATATCCTTTGCGTCCCCCCCCCCCCAATGAAAAAACTCGAAATGACCTACTTGATCTCACTTAAGGGGTCATATTAAATCAAAAATGATCAACAATAAAAAAAATTATTGCTTAGTTAAAAGTAATTTAAAACACTCAGAAAAAAACTCATCACTCTAGCTCAACTTTTTAAAAAGTTATGAGTGACTTTATGTTGTGCACGTTATGTATTCTAATGGGAAAGCAAAACTTTAAAGATCTTTTTCTTGATGATCGTTTTTCTGTATTTCCATGTTACGGAAATCGCTAAGCATTTTTTCCAATAAAAGATAAAGTTTTTAAAAAATATTTTTTGCGTTCAGAATAATATATTTAACAAAGCTAGTATTGAATTAACATTTAAAAATATTAAAACTTTTTGGGAATATTGAACCTTGAAAAAAAATCCCTAAGAAATTTATGATTTTTTACGGATTAATTTCTAGCTATTATATAAGTAAATGAATGCACAGATTTTTAGAGGTAATTAATGTGATCATTTAGCAAAAACCATTTATGAAATTAGTTAAAGAACAAAAAAGCCTTAGGATTTTTAAAAATTTGAAATTTTCTTTTTTTTTAAATTTTTTTAACAAGTGGAAAGTATTTTTAATCTTTGAAAATAAATTATTGATTGTTAGATTAGTGTACATGTAAAAGTCTCAAAGAATTACATGTTTATTTAAAATTTAAAAAAATTGATAATAGAAGTAACGTCTTGAAAAAGTATCATGCCACATTTTTGAAAGACAACAAGTGCCAAAACCAAATTAATTGACACCGATTTCACATTTCAAGCATTCCCTCAATAAAAAATTATTTAAACTGGACTGTAGACTATTTTGCTTCAAACAATGGTTTGACTCCTTGCACTTAAGTGACTGACAGAGCGTAGCTGATGAGCGGACTCGGGATGGGAATCACTCATAATTGACATAATCAGCCTTGTGAAGGCGGTCCTCAGAACTAATGATGCTTTTTGTGGAATGCTGGGCTAAGACACTGCCAAGCAACTGCGTTAATGGTAAATATGCGTTGTGAATGTCTTAATTTTGTCTGGGGTTTGTTTATAACTGCACAGGGATTTTTGTTGTTACAACGAACAGCTCTATAATCAATCACATGTTTGAAAAATACTACATGCGACATAAAACGCTTGTTTTCATAAACTGTGTACAATTTTCTTTTTTTTAATGGCTGATAAAAATGTGGCTGTATAAGATGTACATGTAATCGACGACAATTGTAACGCATCGTAAAAATTTGAAAAACGTTACAACTATTGATATAAAATTTAGGTTAAATGCTCTTTCTTTGAAACAAAACTTAAATCAATTAAGTTTTCATAACTACCACGTGGTGGTCTACACTGTCGAAACTGTGGATAGCACATGGCGCCTTTTAAGGGTGAACGGTTGTAGCACTAGCGGTACCCCCTGAAGGGGGCCACTTGTCTCCTTATGGCACTTTTGAAGAGTCCATTTGGCTTCCTATGGCACCCTTGCGGAGCAATGAGACAATCATACGGTGCCAGAGAAGACCAAGTGGCACTTTTAAGGGTTCCATAAGAAGTCATGAGGAAGTTTTTCCGGAGGTGCTTTTGCTGCTACAATTCTTCTTCCAAAACGGTGCCATATGCAACCCACAGTTTTAACACTGTATAAACGAGATAAACTATGACGCATCATTAAAGTTTCCCAATCAATATGAAAATGGGAAACCACCACCAAACTTTAACCACCATCAGGTGTCCCGAGTTAATAACGAACCGTTAAGATTCGATCGTATTTCACGCTTACAGAGAGAGCGAGTTTCTGACTTCTTTTTCAAAACAAATATGGGATTTGATAACTTATTGACTTCGTATATAAAAGAGAACATTTTAGCAGATATGTATTCAGAAGCTATTCACTTTAGCAGATGTGTCAGAAGAAACGTAGCAGCGTGATTTCCCAACCAATGCTTTTTTGACTTTGTCAGCATGGAAAGGGTAAACTTGCTAACGCCAAGCAACAAAATTATAATATGAGACGAATAATGGCGTGTAAATTGTCCAGTTCCAAAATTTCAAATACTAAACATGCGTTGACTAATCGCTCTTACTTATCATTAATTACTATATAAGTGTGCGTCAATAATCCTTCGATATTTTACTCCTCTGACGTAAAAATGCTACATTTAAGACAAAATCTTCGTTCGATCTTTTTCAGTCTTCTTTCCCAGGAGTTAGAAGCCAGGTGGCTCAATTGTTAGCGCTTCGCACTTCCACACAGCAGATCCGGGCGTGGTTGACTCATGCATTTATCTCTTCAGTCGGTATAGTTTAACCGCGTCGACTGGAAGCGAAAACGTACCACTTCATTTTGAAATAGGTTGGATCTGCGAAAACACGAACGCAGTGAAGTTGTGCACTCTCGCTAATCCAACCTATTTTTAAATGAAGTGGTTCGTTTCCGCTTCCAGTCGATCCGCCATCTCCTCGAGGTTTAACTTTAGATAAAATGAGTACCAAGCTTGCTTGGGAGCTAAACCCTAGGAGTTCCGCATTGGGCTAACCACCTTACCGGAACATTTGTTTTACAAACCAGAGCCCTCGGTCACGAAAACTAAGATAGGCACAATACTGCCGAGCTAAGCGCAAAAGTCGTATCTGCAGCTGAGTTCAAAATGAGAAATGTTTGAAGTTTCGCACCTCCATGTATTTGGTTCAGATGCAACTTTTTCAAAAATTTTAAAAAAAGTATCTGATTGATAAACGGCCATAAAAAATAATTTTGGTGCAATAAGTGACTGAAAAAAGATAAACAGCCTGGTGACTATAAGGAGGTAGGCCTTGACCCCCATGGGCTGTTGCGCCATTAAACTTAGTTTGTTTTTTCAATGTGTTAATGTACTGATTGCAGATTGCACAAAAGTAAAATACTATCGAAAGCAAAGTGAATTCTCAAAAACAATCTCATTGACCCCATGGTAGTCCGTGGAGTTAGTGCAAACATATTTCACTTCCGGATACCAGTCTGAAATTTTATGTGGGGCTTAAATTCACATAGGAGGACAAAAAAACGCCGGGAGACACTTGATCGGAGGTCAAGGTCATTCCGTGATGACGTCATCAAAATGGCCGCTTTTACAGGTAAATACGTTCGTTTAACTGCTTAAAACTCCATCATAGATTGAAATATTGCAAAACTCAAATATATCATCTGAAAGCTCTTTAAAAGAGCTATTTAGAAAGATTTAATTTTTCTTTCTGAGGTCAAGTTCTCACCTGTAATGACGTCATCAAAACGGCCGCTTTTACAGGTAACTACGTTTGTTTAACTCCCCCTAAAACTCCATCATAGATTCAAATATTGCAAAACTCAAACATATCATCTGAAAGCTCCTTAAAAGAGCTATTTAGAAAAAATTAATTTTTCTTTCTGAGGTCAAGGGCCCACCTGTAATGACGTCATCAAAATGGCCAATTTTACAGGTAAATACGTTTGTTTAACTCCCCCTAAAATTCCCTCATGTATTTAAATATTTCACAACTCAACTATATCATCTGAAAGCGCTGTAAAAGATCTATTTATAAAGATATAATTTTTTTTTTCTGAGGTCAAGGGTTCACCTGTGATGACGTCATCAAAATGGCCGCTTTTACAGGTAACTACGTTTGTTTAACTCCCCCTAAAACTCCATCATAGATTCAAATATTGCAAAACTTAAACATATCATCTGAAAGCTCTTTAAAAGAGCTATTTAGAAAAAAATAATTTTTCTTTCTGAGGTCAAGGGCCCACCTGTAATGACGTCATCAAAATGGCCAATTTTACAGGTAAATACGTTTGTTTAACTCCCCCTAAAATTCCATCATAGATTTAAATATTTCACAACTCAACTATATCATCTGAAAGCGCTGTAAAAGATCTATTTATAAAGATATAATTTTTCTTTCTGAGGTCAAGGGTTCACCTGTGATGACGTCATCAAAATGGCGCCTTTTGCAGGTAAATACGTTCGTTTAACTGCTTAAAACTCCATCATAGATTCAAATATTGCAAAACTCAAATACATCATCTGAAAGCTCTTTAAAAGAGCTGTCTGGAAAAATTTAATTTTTCTTTCTAAGGTCAAGGGCTCATATGTGATGACGTCATCAAAATGGCCGCTATTACATGTAAATACGTTTGTTTAACTCCCCCTAAAACTCCATCATAGATTCAACTATTACAAAGCTCAAATATATCATCTGAAAGCTCTTTAAGAGAGCTATTTAAAAAGATTTAATTTTTATTTCTAAGGTCAAGGGCCCACCTGTGATGACGCCATTTGAGGCCATTTTGATGACGTCATTACAGGCGGGACCTTGACCTCAGAAAGAAAAATTAAATTTTTCTAAATAGCTCTTTTAAAGAGCTTTCATATGATATATT
Source organism: Uloborus plumipes (assembly GCA_038373865.1). Classification (NCBI taxonomy): domain Eukaryota; kingdom Metazoa; phylum Arthropoda; class Arachnida; order Araneae; family Uloboridae; genus Uloborus; species Uloborus plumipes. Next base: position 9,803 of record JAXGGA010021728.1, on the reverse strand, counting down.
TGAATTTTGCAACATTTGAATCAATGATGGAGTTTTAGGGGGAGTTAAACAAACGTATTTACCTGTAAAAGCGGCCATTTTGATGACGTCATTACAGGTGGGCCCTTAATCTTAAAAAAAAATTAAATCTTTCTAGATAGCTCTTTTAAAGAGCTTTTAGATGATATATTTGAGTTTTGCAATATTTGAATCTATGATGGAGTTTTAGGGGGAGTTAAACAAACGTATTTACCTGTAAAAGCGGCCATTTTGATGACGTCAGTACAGGTGGGACCTTGACCTCAGAAAGAAAAATTAAATATTTCTAAATAGCTAATTTAAAGAGCTTTCAGATGATACCCTTGAGTTTTGCAATATTTTAATCTATGATGGAGTTTAAGCAATTCAACGAACGTATTTACCTGTAAAAGCGGCCATCTTGATGACGTCATCACGGGAGTTTATGACCCCTGATCAAGTGTCTCCCGGCGGTTTTTTGTTCTTATATATGTACCTAAGCTCTGTACCAAATTTCACACTGGTATCCGGAAGTGAAATATTTAGGCTATTTTTGTCGCTAACTCCACAGACTATGGAAAGAAAGCAGCTGAACGAATATGATTATCTCACATCATAATATCCACATTTCTATAAGCAGGTACGAGAAAAGAATAAAAGACATTGTCCTTCAGAAATACTTGTTACAGAACTCAAGCACCCCGCGTTGTCCGATAGAGTGCTTGAACTTCATTCTGGTATACTGGATCCTTTTCCATCGTCATCAAAAGCGTATTGAAAACTGCTTTTCGGTCTGTCACGGTCCCTTGCTCGGGACTTATCCTTATTTTACAATCTCGATGCATTTCTGCTCCGCTGCCCCTCTTGTTTCGGAGTTGAGAGATTCATCGAGAGATTCTGCTGCTGATGATTCACTTCAATTGGTGAATGACTTCATTTGTCCTTAGGAGAAATATCAGAGAGAAAGGAAAGTAATGTCTTTTTTTTTCAAACAAATCAATTGATCAAGGTTTTTATTTTAAATCAACTATGTAATTATCTTCGTTATCAAGGGTCTTTTGTCATCGGGTAGTAAATTTTAAATCCTGAATGGATTTTTTTTTATTAAATTGATTTTTGGATCAAAATATCTTGAAATGACATCTTTGATACAAGCCGAATCTACAAGTTTTTTTGTAATTAAAAATGTTGTAGTAATCGGAAGAAAGGAAAATCAGATTCCTTCACCCATAACATTCATCTAACATTGCACCATCTGAAGTTCCTCTATTGCGATCTATTTATGAAAAAAGAAAACTTGACTTGTATCCAACATACCATTTCAAGATATTTCGCTCCAAAAATCATCTTTTTTTTAAACTAAATCTGGGAATTATAACTTAATAATAGATGGGCAAAAGTCCCTTGAAAACGAGGATAATGACATCGTTGGTTTAAAATAAAAACGTTTAACAATTGATTTGTTTGAAATAAAAACGACATTGCTTTCCGGTCCCCCTTTTTTTCTGTCAAAACTGCCGTTTGCATTTAGTACTTTTCATGGTGAAACATTGTAGCACCAGAAGCACCCCCCTTGAGTAATCTACTGTTATAACGTTTCACTCTAAAAGGTGCCATATATATATAAAATGCAGCTTTAACCGGGTGCAGCTTTAGGGCAGTATCCACGTGAGACTGAAAGTGTAGTATCATCGTTTAAAAAAGAAGAAAACTATGCAGGCAAACAAAAACAGAAACTATTCTACATTTGCTTACAATAATATTTAAAAGTAAAGATAAGTAATTATTTTGTTAATTCTACCAAGATGAATAAATCTTTTGGGAAAAACCACAAAACATGTGCAAAGTAGTTCAAATATTAACGCATAAAATATAATATGAAATTTTAATAGTATTTTTTTGAATAAGGAAATATTTTTTTACTTAGACAAGTAAAGGTCTTTGAAGACGTGTCAAATTTTCCCTGCGGTTAATAACGGCTCTCTGTCGACAGCATTTCTCCAGATGACAAAAAAAAAAGGAACAGGAAAACAAGAAAAGAAACTTATTTTAACTTTAATACCAAATTTGCTGCAATGTGGAAAACTATTCCAGTTGATCATGCACAGAATGACGGAAGATTGTTTTCAAAAATGACATAATTGCCACGGTTTTCTACATTTCTCTAAAGAAAAAAAAATGCTTTTCCGCGGAAATGAATTCAATAGTTTTTTGTTTCTATCCTCTCTCTTTTTCGTCAGAATTTTTCAGAAATAAATAAACAAATAAAAAAAAAGGCAATCACCGTGGAAACCGCCACTTCCCAAGTGTCCGAATACAGGTAGTGAACTTCCCTTCCCCCTGTTCCGTAAACAACCAAAGTGCCGTTAATGATGGTTTGATGCCGGTTTATGTGGACATAAAAGTAATGCGAAAATTTTAAGATTGCTCGTGATTGAAGCGATGTACTGTGGGAAACGCCCCCATCGCAATAATCGCTGCACCTCTCGTTGCTTTTTAACTGCCGTGAAAAGAAGAATGTGAGGTTTAAAATGGTCTCTTTCGCCGTTTGTCTTTTTTAATGATGTATATTCCTTGGCCTTGGTTTTTATGGCGGTGTGATTTGTCAAAATCGTTGGTGAATTTTTCTCACTGAAGTGATGCAGCAGAAATAATGTAGGTGAAACAATGCATCTTCGGAACTATCATGGGCATCCAGAACAAAACCTAAGACCAAACAACTTCATTTGAAGATATTTAATTCGTAGCTTTCTTACTCAGTTGGGGGAGTGTAAACACCAATGGCCATTCAGACAGTCATTTAGAGATTATAGAGAAAAGAATTGCTGCAAATTCTAACCAAATATCTTTTTTATATGGTCTGAGGTAAATGGTAAAACATGGTGTAAGGTAACCATCCCTTATAATACTATACAAAAGAACGTCAATACTTTCCTTTGAAATCTAGTAAATAATTTCGCCTTTAACCGTAAGTATTAAATGAGATATTTTGTACCGAATGCCGTATTTTGTGTTTTAAAAACTTAATTAAGTATTGCTGGTCAGTGTCATAATGCTCCTAAACGAATTCATTTCTAGAAGTATAGTTCTCCCGAAATTCCATCTTCCGTACAACATCGCCAAAAATGGTCTCTCAAAATGGTTATTCACGAAAGGCTTGCTTTAATATTTATGACTTTAAAATTGAGATCACATGTAAAGACTGCGAAATTTGTCTTGTTCCACCAAAGAAGTAGCCCGGCACTGGTATTGCATTAGCTAAAAATTTCCCCTTTGTTTACTTTGGGATGTGGGAGGAGGGGGTAGGAGGTTGGAGAGAAAGGTGTTTACATTTATTTTGGAAAAATTGAAGCCCTCTTTATTGAGAACATCCTGCGTAAGTCACTGCAACATGTTAATCCGAAAACAAGAACAAATGCTAATTAATATACGGACCTAAGAAAAGCGTAACCCAACAAAGAGGAGTTCCTAAATCTTTCGGCGAAAACATTTTCTGTTATTGGCGCTTAACAGTTATTTTCTTAAACATTTACTGAAACCACAGTTACATCAAAGCTTGGAAAGGGACAGTTGACAATATAACTGTTAAGTAAAATATTTTAATTTTAATTCACTTTTCAAGTTGGTTGATTTTTTTAATGGTTTATAACTCGTTCAAACGATGACAAATTTGAACCGAACCTTTCGTAAAAATGACAATTTTTCTGAAATTGAAGTATAAAAAGAACAAATTCAAATTTTAAAAACAGCGCAAAGCAAGCCTTTTCATTTGGCAGGGGGGCAGTCAATAAACACGCACATTCAAAACTCTTTGTTCAACTTTTATTCAATGGAGATTTTTTCTTCGCAGCAAAAACTACTTCACAATTCAACGAAAAATCTATGAGAAATATTTTTTTTTTTAAGGAGTAGAGAAAAGTAAATAAAATTAATTTTTGCCGCTTAAAATAAACTTTTTGAATCCGACTGCATAAATTGACATAATAATACTAAGTGAACGTATAAAAATTTCACTAATAGCATTTATTTTGCAATTTGTAGTTGAAGAACGCCTGTAATAACCCCTCATTTGGCATCCCTCATTATTTTAAATGACTCTACCGATTATTCTAGCAGAGCTATACAAGTTATGTTTGGTACTACACTCTCACGTAAATACATATAATTTGTTTTGCCTGCATGTAAAAGTTGTTTTGTTACGTGTTTATAAGTGTTCGGTTTGTTTGAACTCTTGCGGCGATTGTAGTAAGTAGAGGGAGGGGAGGATATTATTTTTCGCCTTAGTAACATTCCGGTTGTTGTGAAATTCCAAAGAATTTTAGAAATATTAGCAGTAATATTTGAATCTTAAATTTTATACAGATCTTTGCTTTCATGAATGAACTCCGTAATTAGAATTTACTATGCATAATGTTCTTAGATATGATCAGTTATAATCACGTATAACTGCTTTCGATTTTGACATTATTTATAATTTAGTTCTGTTGTTACCAGCATGCTCATGTAATTATGTGTCAATTAATAAACTTGTTTATTATAAAATTAAACTTTTCAAAATACCTTTCAATTATTTCTTATTATGGAATGGCAGTTAAAATCTTATAATGTCATGTAAGTTGATACCCCTCGCTCCTCTTAGGGTTATAAGTTTTTTTTTTTTTTTGATAACAGAGTATGTTACATTTAAAAAAAAAATTGCAATTTGGGTGAAATCCAAATAACTGTGTTCCTTTCTAGCACTTTTGACTCAGTAGTAGTGGTGAAACTCATAATATGCACCAAGTTATTCCCCCTTCAGCTATCATAAAAAATAGTTTTTTCTTTTCTTTTTCCCTGTGAGCTATGGTGCTACAGTTAAAAACATTATAATCTAGGTGCATGTACGTTTTGTCCAACATTTCTCTTATTTTTACCATGAAGATTTCGAATTGTAATTTAGCAGGAGAGAGTCGATAGGTTCATTCCCTAGTGAACACAACTAAAAATCTTTCCAATAGTTTTGACTCAGAAGTGGTAGATTTATCACCTTGTAACAATCACAATTGCCGGGGCCCCCACAATATAAGGGCCACAATATAAGGGCCCAAAACAGGATCCTAATGCCTGTTTTTCTAACTCTTTTATTGCAAAGCTGATGGACTGGAAGTCCTCAGTCCTCCCACCCTGTAAATCCACCACTATGACTCAAGAATGATGGTGAAACTAATAAAATCAAATGCAGGGTCCCCCCCCCCTTCTGAAGAAATTCCTTGCTGCGCTAGTGGTTAATGAAATTAACAGTGAGACATTCTGCTTCAAAGGAAAAGATTGAAGTTTTAATTGAAGTTCACTGAAGTTCTTTTCAGAATCTATAGTTGCAGATATGCATTTACTGTTCCACAATTCAACAAATATCCAATTTACTCATAAGGAACACTACGTTATCACATTTAAGAGCCAACAGAGTTAAAACTTTCAAGTTCCCACGTTCATAGTAATTAAATGGAAAAAAACAAAACGCAATTCTTAGGTAATACTAAAGGGCAGAATTCAAAAAAAAAACAGCAGCATTCTGTTTTCGATTGAAGTCATAACTAATCCCCCATACTGTCTCCATTTGCGTGATTTCTATGCGGAGACGTTTTGAGACATGTGTTATAACGTCAATTCGCAGTAGTTGATTCCATGGGAGTACTAGAACAGGCCTTTGAGTGTCTCACTAAACGAAATTTTAAAAACGATTTTCAAATTTATCCTACATAGTTATAAATTCATTTGACTTATATTCAGACAAGCGTAACATTCACGTAAAACAAAAAACAAAAAAAAAGCTGCATTTTATCATTTTTAATTACACACATTTAGTATAAAACATTAAATTCTTTTTAATTTGTAAATGAGACAGAAGTCACAATGGTTAAGGGGCATACTATTATAAGTTGAATGATGATGGTAAATGGAAACGAGGTCCAGAGCTTAATGTCATGTTTATCCATTGTTCCGAGACTACTATAAACAAACATTAATCATTCTTGTGCTCATTATTCTTGATTCAACTTACGAAATCTCTCCGACTCTTTATTCAATTTCTTTACCTTTGTCAAAAATTTTGAAATTATCATCCACAATCCTTTATTCATTTATTTTATGTATATACTACCTTTCACTATCCTCGACCTTTGACCTTTACCATAATCGTCAACTTTTGAATAACAATAAAGGAAAAACAAAGTCACGACTTTTTATTCAGGTACATATTTACATTTTGTCCTTTCACTATGCATGAGAATACAACTCGACTCACAGAACATTCACAAATTTATTCACCTTGACACTTCCCCGAAACGTTGCTTTTGTTGCATTTTGGGAAACTCGTTAAGCGGACTAATCGAAAAGTCATCCTCCACTTGTCCTTCAAATGGACCAGTTAGTTGCCTCAGACATTATGTTTCAGCATTCCGGACGAATCATTAGACTTTTCTTGGTAGAAACTCTCTCTCTCGGCGTCCGCAAGGACAGATAACTCATTAGGAGCGGCGTGAAAGGATTCTTACATGAAAAAGAGTCCATTCGCTTTTTGCGATGTCCTATTTCAATGCTATCTGTCCGACTGGTTTGCATATCCTTGGTTACGAATGACATTGAGTTTGATCAAATTTTGCAGTGCTGGCACGCTTTTTCGTATATTGTAAGGAATAATGGCTGAACTAATTAACAAAAAAAAAAAAAGTCTGGATATGACGTGGTGTTGAAGAAGCTGGCCTTGACAACTCCTGGTTTAACAATAAGTGATTTAATTCTTAAAGAGAAAAAGTCTGTTCTCATTTCTCCCTCGGGGAATCGAGTTTTTAATTTTATGCTTCCCAATTTAAAATGCGTAAGCACTTGATGCGCAATAAGACAGGTTTTTTTAATATATGTCACATTCCTTCTTGCTGTCTCAAACCAGCCTCAGGGCCGACGAGAGAACGTGTCATCCAAGTTGGAAACAAGGGGCCGGCCCTTTGGGATGACCGGCATAGATTCGGTAGCATAATTTTTATAAATTTGATGGGAGAATGCACGACCAAACTGACGAAGACCAAACTAGCAAGGGGCCCGCCGTGGCTCTCGGTGGCCCTGACCACCTCTGATGTCAAGTGCTCTGTAGTGCTCATGTTGGTGGGTTCGCAAAGATGACAAGATCGACATTCTAATGATGTCAAGACCAGTGGTCGGAAGTAGCGCGCTACAAGTAGCGAAACTACTGTAGTAGATACATTTTTAGTAGTTTGTAGTGTAGCGCACTACTTTTTAAAAAGAAGTAGAGTAGTGAGTAGAGCGATACAAAAAAATAGTAGTTTGTAGCGATTTCTGAAAACTACTTTTAAACTAAAAAAAAAAAATGAATAAATGAAAAAATTTTTTTTTAAAAAGAGAACGAAGGAAAAAAACAAGGTTTTTCTTGCGTCGAATATTCGTAAAATTGTAAAAAAAATCTAAAAAGGACAAATTTTAGCAAAAAAAAGGAACAAAACGGAAAAGTAACAAGTAAATTCAAAGACAATTCCTATTTCTATTCCATATTCGAATGAGGTAATTTTTTAATCTAAACCACTTTTCGAATTTTTTCGGTCGATCCTCAAACGGTGTATTCTTGTTATTTATTTATATTTTAAAAAGTAGCGAAGTCGCAACTACATTTCAAAAGTAGTGTAGCTCGCTACATTAAAAAAAAAGTCGTTGTAGCTGTAGTTAACTACATTTATAAGAAAAGTTCTAGTTCGCTACGAAAAATTTGTAGTTTTTCCAACCACTGGTCAAGACAGATCTCATTACTATGTCTATCTTACAATATTTTGTTGCATTCTGGGAAGCTCCTAAAGCAAACTTTTGATTCCCCCCTCGTAGCTTATAAACTTAGAACTCAATTTAATTCTTTTTAATACAATAATTCCTAAACTGATCATAGATTAAAATTACAGCTATCAAACACATTGTAGGGTCCGTATTAAATTTCAAAGAAGAAGAAATGTGTTTCTACACTGTAAAAAATTTGTGCAACTTTATCCCGTAAAAGTGGTGGCAGCATATTTTTCACTGTAAAGAAAATATGAAGGATTGCAGCTTTATAAATTCCTAAACTCCTTTATAAATTTTCTCAAACACATTGCAGGGTCCATGTGTCCCTTCTCTCCATCAAGCCTAAAAATGCGCGTTAATTATCACATTTGATACAGAGACGAAAGCAATGATGGAAAAGTGCAACACAGTTTAAAAATGCAAAACTTTCTCACAAGATTCTCTCTCTTCGGCTGACCCAAAACTCTGCGGGCCTTGACGAAAGCACGCAAAAATACCTGTTTTTAATCCATTATGATCCATTAAATATGAAAACAAGACCCCGGTTCTGCTGCAGCCATTAAGAGCAAGGGAAAGTTAGAGCCACACGTTCCGAAAAAAATCCCATTAGTATGCTCTGCTGTTCCTCCACCACTCTTGGAAGAGCATTTAGAAGAAATTAAATTCCACTCTTTTAGTAGTTTTTTGTTTCAGCGCAATTTTTCATCCGACGTGACGTGCACGTTCTGAAATTAAAGATCTCGAGTGGAGTTGTTCTGACCCGCTTCTATTTTTCTTTCATTATAATTTTGTTTTCTTCTTTTATTGTCTTGGTAATTTTTTTTTTCTTTCCGACAGGGAGCACCCGGCTAAATTCGCAGAATTTTTCCTCCGATGATGACGATTTTGCGTGATACCATCACAAAGCTCCAATTGGGCAGATGAGGTAGTAACAATGACCAATAAGATGAGAGCTTGGCGGTAAAGAGGCGTAACGTACACGAGGACCCGCCTATAGTAAGCTTTCTTTGTTACTTCGTCTAATAGGTTTCTCCGCTGTTGAATAACTGCAATTATATGGTATTACAATGTGAATAAGCGGGTCAGAAATATTTTTAGCGAAGCACTTGAATAAATGTATGTATTTAGATAGTAATGATGTCAATAACAAACAAGTATAATAGCAGGCAATAAGAGCAATTGTAAACAATCACAATTTTACAATTGAAAATATTTTTTTTGACTTTTTCAATTGATGATTTCCATAACTGTAGCATTTAAGCTCTTGTATTACATATAATTTCAATTTGCATAAAAGGTTCAATATTTAGCTTTCATATTTAGCTTCATGTGTAACTTTATTGTTGCTTTGAAATAGTTAGATTTTATCTTTCTTCTCTCTCTCTCATCTTTCGTTTATTCTTTCTCTTTTCTTCCCTCATTTACAGAATTCTAGTTTAAAAAATTAAATCCTTCAATGACAGAGGCGGTGGTGGAGGAAGACGAAGTGGAGAGAAGAATAAATATAGGGAGCAAAAATTAAAAAGCAAAGAAAGAATGTGAATGATAAAGGAGCAATCAATTTTTCAATTAAAAATATTTTTTTCCTTAGTGTTTCAATTGAAGATTGCCGTAACTGTATCTAATTATCTGCTTTGTGCTACATGCAATTTCAATTTACTGTAAATGCTCGGCAATTAGTTTCATTATTTATCTTCTGGTGTAACTTGTTTAGATTAAGAAAAAGAAGAGAAATACCTTTTCCTATTTTTCTTTCATTTTTAATTTTAGCAAAGCAATATTTTAGTCATTTAAAATCTCTCTCTCCTCCCCCTTTAACCCTCCCAAAAAGAAAAAGAAAGAACTCGAAATAAATGTGAATACAGAAAGAAAACGAATAAAGAAATAGGAAGAAAGAAGTTTGAATATAAATTAAGGCTTTAATTTTCTTTTTTTCGTTTTAAAAAAGAGAAAAGAAAAGACAGGAAGATAAAAGAGAACCATTT
>JAXGGA010021727.1:0-16125 GCA_038373865.1 Uloborus plumipes | reverse complement strand
CATGATCCATTCGTGATTTTCGAAAATTCGAAATTACTTTCGACCTAAATAAACCAAAGTTTGATTCCGGTTTTCCAAATCGGGGGAATCTTAACAGCCAAATGTGATATCTGCGCCATTTCGTTGCCACTATTAATTTCCTGAACACTCATGTTAGCTAATTTGTGCGACCTTTAAATTTTAACTAAATAAGACTATGAAAAAAACTGTTTTTTTTTTTCGAAAATATATCACAAAATAAAACGCGAAAGCAAGCACCAGAGATTAAAACAATATTTGGTAAAATTATGCATTTCCCCAAATTTCACAAAACAGGTTGACCAGTCGCAGACAAGTGAAAAACAAAATCTCAACCACATACGTACCTCTCTGTAGCAACTATCACGTCCGGTTCACCATTTGTTGCAACTTCATTAAATACAGCAGTAAAAATATAACACATTTATTAAAACTCTAAAACTCATAGAATGTAGTAAACTTTAAAATCAATAGTTAAAAACATAATAATTGAGGAACCAGGGCTGCAAGCCGTAGATCGGCGATTGCCCGAGATGCAATTCCAGACAAGTGAACACAAAAATTCCTTTCCTATATAATTCAAATTTGGGGTTACACCTTTTGTCCTCTCGCCAACTGGCAGGAACACTTTTCCTTATTTGGCTGCCTCTCGCAGCGCTAAATGAGCCACTGAAAATTAATATCTTTCTTCAGATAAGGAGACCAAAACTGAACAGCATATTCCAAATGAGTTCTTACCTCATTTGGAGTGAGCTATGTCCCAAATGAGGGAGTTTCCCTTATCATATGTTTGTTGATAAGTTCCAGATTACAACCTCCCCAGTAAACATGCATATTTGAATTGCTAAATAACCACAAATGCTTTATTACAGTTATCCAATGAGCTGAACAATATTTATTTTCGCATTCCAATGAAAACTCTTTCAGCCTTTAAAATAATTAAAGCTTCATTCTACATCATCCAACTTTAATTATTAAATAACTGTAAGATCTCTGAAAAATTCGCAAATCATGTCCTAGCTGTACATTTACTTAACTCTAATTAATTGTCAATTTTTATTTATTTATTTATAAAAACTTAATTTTTTTGCATAAAAAATATTTTGTTCTTTTCTGCACAATCTCGGTCATTAGTTTTACTACCAAGGATGTAACCAACTGAAAAGCTAAGGCTGTTGGTGTCAAAGCAGATTGCCCTTCTACTTTTACAGTGTAAAATCGATGTCAAAAACTTGAAAAACAACAATTAGTGGAAGACCAAGAGAAATGCAAAAGGGTAAGCATTCTACCCGGTTTCGAAGAAAAGTTTAGAGAAATGCATAAGTTTTACCTAGCTGCAAACCTACATCAAAGAGATACTCCATATGCATTCGTAATATATAGAGACAACACACATATAATGCAATTTAAAGTAGTAATAACTAAATATTACATGTAATGATCTCAAGTCTCTGCCACTCCTAAAATCGGCAAATTAATGAACAATTCAATGATGTATTTAAATGCAATTTCAGTTTTATCTTGCTTGATACTTACTGGAGAGGAGAGCATCGGAATATCTCAACCCAAAAGAAAGAACAAAACCGTTTCGTGAAAATCTAACACACCAAACCTAATCTCTGAAACAAGTTTATACAACTTGGCTCAACGTCTCCAAGTCAGATCCGAGGCTAAAGTGAAGACCGAGTAACCAGTAAAGCTACCAGTAAGAGTTACACAAGTAACAACTCATTTTTTTTACAATTTATTTTTCTATATACATACACTTTGGGTTCAATGTAATATGGAAACATTCCTTCTGAATTTTAGTAACAAGATATATACAACCTTTTCTCTGTCAAATATTATAGTGTATAAACATGCCAGAAAAAAAATTGCAGATTTGTCACTATTTGATTTAAAAAAAAATATTCTACTTCTGTAGAACAATATTTCAATGAACTAAAAAAAAAGGTTTTGTTTTTAAAAAGTTATTTTTTCTTTGGTACTCTTTCTTCGATTGCATGATACATACGAGTTAAATGCAATATTTCTGCATTTTGTTTTTCTATAACAAATGCCAAGTCCTCAAGATTATTTTCTAAACTTCTAAAGCGTTCCTCTTTTGCTGCTTCTTTAGCTCTTTCATTACGAGAGCTTCTAATGTATTCAGCTGTTAACGATATGGCTGCAACCATGAAGATGGTGAATTCTCCAATTAGATCTGCGCCCAATTCAATAGCCATTGTTTCATTCAATTTAGGGACTTCTGAAGGTTTCCCCAGGTTTAATAGCCTCATTTTAACATTGACTTCTACCCAATGATACACTGTAAAAAAGAACATAATAATCAAAGGGAAGTACTACTTCCTGTAAAGAATTTGTGAAAATTATAATTACAACATTTATACATTAAGATTAGGGATGCACCGATTAATCGGCAGTACCGATTAATCGCCATATTCGGCCACTTTGCAGATTATTAATAATCGGCAAAATCAGGCCGATTAATCGGACGAAAAAATATTTTTCAAATATTATTCTTTAAAGTCTGCCTTCACTAAGAAACTATGATGAATATTTTTTTTACAATAATCCTCACAGTTGATTTAAAGTTTTCTTTTATTTAATTCACCTACTTTGAATAAATACACATAGACAATATTGTAAAATTTTTCTTGTGGCGATAGTTTTCTCTTTAGTACAGTGCTTTTATATTCCCTCTAATTTTCAAAGAATAAAAGCATTGAATTAAATTGTTACTAATTATTAAAAAATATGAATTAAAAGTACTCCTAAATTGGAGTGCTCACCACAGACTCCCCCCCCCCTTTTTGGATTTTAACGTCTAATTAACATTATCTAACAATATGTTAATTATATTATCGACAATAATATGAAAATTGGTTCCAAGAAATTTTATAAAATATTGAAATTATTTTGGGAAAACTAGGAAAATGTGGAAAAAAAATCTTTCAGAAATAAATTACTTACTATTTCAAAACTTGGAATTGTATAAGAGAAAAAAAACAGTGATGGTAAAATTGGTAGTAGAAAAACAATCATCCTTATCATTAACCCTTCACTGCACGGTGTGCCAGATCTGGCACAAACCAAATAAACCCTCATATATTCCTATGATTTTTAAATGCAGTTAAACTGAGATTTGTGCCCCTTCTGGAACATTGCTATAACGGTTTAGTGTGATTTTTATGTACTAGTTAGCTGCACTAGTCTTGGTATTACAGTTCTTGCTTTTTTAAAAAAGGGTCTGCATTTCCGTTAGAAGTGTGCTTTGTCATTATTTCCTTTGTTCCAAAAATGTTTAAATACACTTAGTGAAAAGTTTGTTTATACCACTTATGACACAAAAACATTGTAGATTATTACACTTATCGGTATACAAAGCATATGCTATGTGCTTTGTGCCATATATAGAACAAACAATTAAAACATCATTTTTGGTGCACATTTTTAAGATTAATTTTTTTCTTCATTTTTCCTGAACTCAGGGTTATTTAAAAGGTAACAAATGATTTTTTTCATGAAAATATAAAAAATCGTGCAGTGAAGGGTTAATCGGCCAATTTGCTTATCGGTGCATCCCTAATTAAGATATAAGATTATATTTGAACATAATTCGATAGAAATGAAAATAGTCAAACCTAGTTAAAACAAACTATAAGGCACCTTTAAAATCAATTCATCTTAACCGTAGTTCATCTTATTGGAACAAGAATAAAGGACAAACAATAGGATGTAGAAGAAATGTAGTTCATCTCAGTAGTAAATTGCCTTAAGCAAGTTCAAATCAACAAGATTTGACTATATTAAAATTACAATTATCTTTAGTAAATTTACATAGTGCCGCCATAAAGTCTCAATTGTTCAAGTTTTCTATAAATTTTCAGTTTAGAAAAAAATAAATCAGTCTACCTCCTGAATGATGATTAACACATAATGAGTGGCCAGTATACACACTTTTAACTTAGTTGCCACTTTATCCTAGATACCAGCTCTATATAAAACACTACAATTGAATCCTGTTTTTGCTCATTACAGTGAAAATCTGGATTCAGTGATGACTTTTGGTCTTTGGTTTAGAGACCCAACTCAAAGGTCTAACAAAATTTTGTTAGAGCACAAAATGATTTCTCTGGTCCAAACACCTTGTCAGTCAGAAAATGCAATTTAAATTTTGAAAAATCTATTTTTTTGGTTTTAATTCTTATTTGATTTTTATTTCATTTAATTCTGCTCAATTTGTTTATTCTCCCTCCTCCCCTTGTTTCTTATCGTCTATTCTATGCTATCTACATTAAACTTCATTTGAATCAAAATTGCATTAAAATTGGTTTTACATCACACATTATCATAAAATATATATATAATCGCCTAATCACATTATTTTTTTAGTGACATAATATTTGTGATTTTTTAAGATATCAATTTCAAGTTTAATTATACTTATTAATGTAAATTAATAACAGAAGTTTTTCTCTTTTTAAAAACTTTGATTTAAATAAGAAATGATAGATTTGTTTTTTACTAATTATGATTTTTTATAGCCACTGCTTAAGACACGACTAAAATCACTACAGAAAATTTCACGAAAAACTAGGTAGTAACATTGACTAGGACCAGAGGTCGGAAGTAGCGCGCTACAAGTAGCAAAACTACTGTAGTAGCTACATTTTTTAGTAGTTTGTAGTGGAGCGCACTATTTAAAAAAAAAGTAGAGTAGTGAGTAGCGCGATACAAAAAAGTAGTAGGAAAAAGCGATTTCTGGAAACTACTTTTAAATTAAAAAAATAAATGAATGAAAAAAATTTATAAAAATAGAACGAAGGGAAAAAACAAGGCTTAATTGACTCTGACTGGTGCGACAGCGGACCCAATGAGAAATAAGAACCATAAAAATACGAGCTGACCCTTAGATTCATCATTTTGATGAAATACATTATGTTTGATGGCATTGGTTTATTTGACATCATAATTTTTATATTCCTTCAAATAATTTTCATCCTTCTAAATATTCCCTGGTCTAGAAATTTAAAAAAAAATAAGGTTGCATTCTTTCAATATTTCAACTTTGAATTCTTTCTTGTGCCGAATATTCGTAAAAATTGTTAAAAAAATCTTAAAAGGACAAGTTTTAGCCAAAAAAAAGGAACATAACGGAAAAATAACAGAATAATTCAAAGACAATTCCTAGTTCTATTCCATATTCAAATGAGTTAATTTATTAATGTAAACCACCTTTCAATTTTTTTTCTGTCAATCCACAAACGGTGTATGCTTTTTATTATTATTTTTTTTTAAGTAGCGACTACAATTTAAAAGTAGTTTGTAGTCGCTACATTTTAAAAAGAAGTATTTGTAGTTGTAGTTAACTACATTTATAACAAAGTAGTTGTAGTTCGCCACAAAAGAAATGTAGTTTTTCCAACCACTGACTAGGACACTCAGATACTCAAAAGCCAGAAGCATAAGCGTTTTTTTT
This sequence comes from Uloborus plumipes, assembly GCA_038373865.1. Taxonomy (NCBI): domain Eukaryota; kingdom Metazoa; phylum Arthropoda; class Arachnida; order Araneae; family Uloboridae; genus Uloborus; species Uloborus plumipes. The sequence continues at coordinate 10,625 of JAXGGA010021727.1, read as the reverse complement.
CTCCAAAAATGAAATCTACATTTATAAAGTTATAAAATGTTTGGGGGGGGGGAGGTCACTCACAGTGAGTATGCCACTGTATAAAGTAAATCAACTAGTCAAAGGGTGAAAGAAAATTTGAAAGTGCCCCATGCATAGAAACTTGCAAGTTGTGACCTGCTTACATGTGATAATGAACAGTCGGGAAAGCAGATAAAGTTTTTTTTCTTCAGGAAAAACTGGGAACATTCCACCACCTTTTTGAGAGATTAAAAAGACAGAAAATGAAATTAACATGTTCCAAAAATGATCCTACAAATACAATTTTTATACCAGTGTATGAAAAAGTTTTGCATTTGTAATTATACAATTGTTTCGTATTTTTTCTTCTAATCATTAAAAATCCTTTTTTTAGGGGATGGGAAGAATTACATTGTTTTAATAAAAATTCGGGTGAAATTTATTTCTTTTGTGGGTTTTGGAGAAGACATTAAAATTCTAGATTCTTCCGAACAAATCAGAAGAATTGGCAGATATTTTCATAGTGAAGATTCAATTAAGCATTACTTTGATTAGGATAATTGGAAAAAGTTGTCAATATGAAAGGAACTATGAATGCAGATCAACATAAATTAGATTGCATTACCCCATGATAATAATATTCTAAGAAGTATGTAACAAACGCTTAAGTAAGGGGAACAATTATTAGTATGATATGAACATTAGCTTACATGTAGTGCAAATGCAGCCAGGGGTGCCCATCCCCCCCCCCCCCAAGCTCAATGGCGCAAATTCCCCCCCAAAAATTTTCACATTCCCCTTGTGCTTTTTATTATATTTTTTTACCCTTTTTACTTTCTTCTATATCTAATATATAGAAGAAAGTATTGGTTTCGTGAAAATTTTCGAATGTCGAATTTTGATGGATTTGCACGTTTTGAGGTGCGCTGAGTCCATTTCGACCATTTTTGGAAAATGTCTGTCTGTGTGTGTGTGTGTGTGTGTGTGTGTCTGTGTGTGAGTCTGTATGTGTGTGACCAGTTTTTGTGGCCGCGCTAGAGCAAAAACTACTGCATGAAATCGAACAAAAATTTTTGCACATATGTACCACCATGTGAACTGGTGCACCTGACTTTGTTTAGCGAATTCCTCCAAGGGGGGTGGAGCAATCGCACGTGTTCTGCGCGGGAGTGAGTGCTATATCTCAGGAAGTGACCGGCGGAATCAAACGAAAATTGGTCCATAGGTAGACCCTACTGAGTACAGGTGCTGATTCAATTTGTTTGTCAATATCTCCAAGGGGGGTGGAGCAATCGCACGTGTTCTGCGCGGGGGTGATTGCTATATCTCAGGAAGTAACCGGCGGAATCAAACGAAAATTGGTCCATAGGTAGACCCTACTGAGTACAGGTGCTGATTCAATTTGTTTGTCAATATCTCCAAGGGGGGTGGAGCAATCAAAAGTGCTTATTTTGTCATTGCACCTACTGTATCTCGGGAAATATTGCTGCGATTTGAATGAAATTTGGAATAACACTAACTCAATATGGAAGCAAGCATCGATTAAATTTTGTCGCCAATCTCCTCAGGGGGAGGATGGGGTGATCTTTGCGCTTAGTCAACAATGCGAAAAATTAATTCATTAAAAAATCGCTTTCACGCTATTTAATTATCAAAACAGCTGAAAACTTTCAATGATTTGAAATTTTTAACTGTTGCCAATTTCTTTTTACTAACAAATAAAATGTTTGCAATTTATCTAAACAAGGCTTTTGCAATGATTTCCAATTTCGCTCGTTGATTCTGAATTTGCAGGGTTATTACGATAATTGGGAAATTGTAACTGTCTCCAATTACTCGGGCGAGTACGTATTTTATTTTGTAACCGGAATTCATAAGATAGATATAGAAGAAAGTTTCGTGACGGCCACGACAGCTAGTTTTTATTATTTTCTATTTTTTAAAATCTTATTTATTTTTTTTTAATATTATTTACTTATTTTTTAATATTATTTATTTTTTATCGTTATTTATATATTTATTAAAATTATAACTATTATATTTTTTATATACATTATTACTTTTTTAAAAGCTCAAATTATGGGCAGAATAGAATTGCTTTTTTTCCCTTCCAGACATTCCAATCGCATACACCAGGGGTGAGTGTGTTCCGGTATCTTACTGGATTTCCGGTATTTTCATGATCGATTCCGGTATTTTCGCATTCGAAAATACCTGAAGTAAAACATTTTTAATTATGCTTTTATCTTCCCACCTCCTGATTTTTTTGCTTTTTCGAATTTTCGATGATTATGCCGATAATTATTAATAATATTCATCAAATAGAAATGCTCAGATGTAAATTCTAATTGTTTTTTTACTTTACTAAATTATTTTATTTGCATCCGATATGAGAATCAAATTTTTCTCACTTTTGATGCTTATTCCCCTTAGGAGACGAATCAATGAAATTCAACAAAATGTAACAAATGCAACTTTCATTACTTTATAAATGCTTTTGCACAACAAATAGTAATTCTGTTAGACTTTTGCTTTTTCCTTAAAATATCTTTTTGAAGATAATTGCTCATCACCAGCTCAAAAGTAACTTTATTACTCATTTACAATTAAATTAAATGCATGTACAATGATTTGACTAAAAACTATTTGAATATATGAAATGTGTATGAAAGGAAATTAATTATTATTTATGTATAATTATAAAATTAGGTGTGCTTAGTAATAGAGGCGTTGGTTTTAAAAAAAACTCCCCCCCCCCCACTTTTTCTTTAAAACTTTCAGGTATTTTTTTATGAACTCACAATCACCCCTGATACACACACACACAACAAATAAATAAATAAATAAATAAAAATAATAATCAAATTAAGAACATAATTTAAATTGAAAAAATAAATTAATGAATAATTTTCATTTGAAAAAAAAACAGTTGGTTATTTAAATTAAAAAATAAATTTTTAATAATTTAAATAAACAAATAAATGAGTTTAAAAAAATCCCCCCCCCCCAAAAAAAAAAAAATTTTTGATGGCACAACTTGCGCCATAATCCTTCCCTGTGGGCATCCCTGAATGCAGCAATATAGCAATCAATTGCAAAGTAAATCAATTCAACTAATAAAATGCATGTGTATTTTAGCACTTTTATTCCCAAGTTTTTCTGTGAAACTTCAATATCTTCTCTGAGCGCATTATGTTTTATTTTTCATTGATTTACAAAAATATAAATATTGCTGCTTCCCATTGCAGTCCTACGAGAGACTAAGCTTGATATAAAAATTTGTGATTGTGGACTTATGTCAGTCTTAGGCTTACAATAAGAAGTTGGCATTGCAGGTGAGGTTGTGCAAACATTGTGGGCAGACACGAGCATAAACTTTTGCCATAAAGTGGACCACAAAGGCTTAGAAAGGGAAGAAAATAAGGATTATCCTAACACACAAGGGTAAAAAATCTTAGTTTGCACATTTTTGTGCTTCTTAAAGCTGAACAAATTCTCAAGATGCAATTTTGGAAGTTCACATGTCAAAGGTTCACTATATAGAATTTTTTTCCAAACTTATTTCATTCCTTAATGTATCAGTACTTCAGTAAAATCATGGAAATGCAGGACTTTATCTTTTGTAATTATCAGTTACACTTCAAACGTTTACCCCCGTTCAAAAACCCCTTGACAAAAATAATATTACCTGGTTTTATAAAGGTTGGGAAAATAACACTTGTTAGGAACTGATGAATGCAGATTTATAAACAGACATTTACTGTTTATTAGAAAAGAAACTTATTATTCATTGAAAACAAAAAGGTTTATCAAAAATGCAATTTTTTTACACAAAAATTCCGTTTTAAATTTGAAAAATACTTACACTGAGCTGGTGGCATACAAATATATGTTCTGAAAAAGAGGCTATTTTTAGCTCTAGTTTTTAACCTATTAGCTAAAGGTTTACTTATTTGACGAATAGCTAAAGCAGCAAGTTTCACTAGGGGAAAAGCAACCATTATTTTAATAATTAAACTATATTAAAACCACAATAAAACTGGCATGGTGGACGAATCAAATGCGAAAGATCAATAACTTAGGATTAGACTTTGAATACTTGCTGTTCACTTTTTCAAAGCATCGTTCTTTATTTAAAAAATATTTTTTTTTTAAATTCAGTTCTATTTTTATGACGTTTTAATTACTACAGTTCAAAGGATGATATCCATTACGTTATCAGATCAGCCGTCTGCTCTTGACTTCTTTTGAGTTTCATCCATAAATATTGCCAAACATAAAGTTAAAAAATATATGTAGCGATGGAAAAATTGAAAAATGCACTATAATGTATTTATTTGACAATAATACAAAGAAATAGTTGGGCTGTTGACATATTTAATCCAATTTAATGTGTTAAGAGCAATATAGGATGAATTCTGGACCTAACACATTCCAACTCATTATTTATGCTTAGAAAAATGGCATTACTATATTGTTTTTGTTTACGTTTGTATTTTTTGCCGCGGGCGAATTTCATCTCGTTTAAACTTAATTCGTGTCTGTTTCTTACATTCGTCTTACTTCTGAGAAAAACATGATTGGCACATTGTACAAAGATATTAATTTTCAGAAAAAGTGAACATCGAATGTGAACCGTGATTGTAAAAAGTTGTACAAAATAATCACAAGCCATGAATATTTTTGATCAAATCATGCCTTTGAATTCTGTTGGAAATGAAGTAGCTGGTTACATTAATGCATTGGTTAATTATTTTCTTAACTATTATATTTTTCTTAAAATACTTTTGATCAAATAAATGCGTTAGTTAACTTGTAAAATTTGTGTTAACTAAAAAGAGAATTAAATAAGTGAACTTTAAAGGTTTCGTTTAAAAAATGAACTCCATTTCAACATTTTCTTCCTCTCAATTGCTGCAAGTTGTACAGGTTAAAATCAGTTACATTGATAGAGTTTCATTTCAGAAACAAATGTTATTAATATTTTTTCAGTATTCAGAAATTTTCATGAATCTGCAGGTCAGAATTTCCAAAAAGGAAAAGGGAAAAAATCTTCGGAAAGAAAGCGCTTGAACAGTGAACTTTTTCCAACTTGCAATCTAATCCTAAGTGCCAAACACCGACTGGCATATTCGGCTATAATTTTGCATATTCTAACTGAAATAAAGACTAAAAATTACAGTAAAAAACCAATTACACAAAAAAGCAGGAATTGCTGTAGTTGCGAATTTTCCCAATAGTTGGTCATGTGGAAGTTAATGCTCATTTAAAAAAATAATTATGTTTGCACAAAATTTGATCGAGTCTTTAGTTTTACACGACTGGTATTTTCATAAACTCTTAATTATTTAATTAATATTTTCATTGAAAGTTGAGAAAAGTATATGAAGTATGCTAAAGTATTTTGATTATTTTCAGAATGAAGAATTCTATATCCATTTATCTGTTCAAGAGTCAAAACAAAATAAAAAAATAAAGTTGTCTGGATGTGAAAAACTGCAAAAACTATTAAGACCCATCCAAGATGATCTGGAACAGGTATCAGATGTAATCATAAAACATTAAACAGATTTTTATGCTTTTCCCATCTTGTAAACTTCTTGAAACTATTGAACAGGGGTTCTCAACTTTTCTGGCTCTGCTCACCCCATTGAACTCTGATGTCAAGTCACATGTTGTAAATAAAAACATTTGCCAATAGCAAGTTTTGATGAGAAATGGAAGGCACCTTTCACATATTCTACAGATGGATGCCCTGCCATATGCAGATGAAGAATTCTCGTGGCATCTTCCATTTCCTGCCCAGTCTTTAAATTTGGAGACTTTTCTTAAAATTTTTGATAGGTAGCAGGAAGATGAGAGCAAATAATAATTGTGCCAAAATAAAAAATCTTTATTGATGCTCTTTCAGTTGTTACCTGTTTAATTTTTTTTTCATTATTAACTTTTTCATTTACTTCCCTTAATCTTACCTTTTTCCTCCATGCATTTACAAATTTTAATAAGTGTTCCACAAGCTGTTTTTGGGGAGAGAAAAGGGCCAAGTTTAAGGTATTTTTTCATAATAATCATCTTACTTAGAAGGCTCATATCTCTTTAATGCCTTGGAATAACAAGACAGTTTTTGTTTTCTTTTAAAGTTCAATGTAATACCTTCTTGTTCCATACATTTTCAAATTTTTACTACCTATTCTATGGGCGTTTTTGTGGAATGGGATATTTTTCATTTCTTCTCATAGTTTAAAAGCTTATATCTCTTTAACGCCTTGGAATAATAATACAATTTTTGTTTCATTTCAAAGGACAATGTAACACCTTCTTACTCCATGCATTTTTAAATTTTTACTACCTGTTCCACAGACTGTTTTGGGGGAGTGAAAAAATGCCAATTTTCATTTTTTCTCAAGTTTAAGAAATTTTTTCATAATGAAGGACTACTGGTATCATCTTATTTTTCCTGTGCTTCTAGCATCTATAACTGGGTGCAAGAGAAAAAAAAAATTGGAACCCCACTGTCAGTCCTTCATATACTACTTCATGCTTGAAATGACGAAAATGGCACTTTTTGAACCGCGAATTGACCAGGGAAATTTTATATTTAGGCTTAACTTAAACCGTTTCTTTTTATGCACACATCAAAGGTCATTCTTTTAGCTTTAAAATAAGTCGTGTGTGATCTTTCTACCATTTTAAATAAATTTACCAGAGCTCTTAGAAAAAAGATAAAAAATGCCGAATTTTACTCATCGGCGGAGCAAAAAAATGGCTATTTCTCCAGAATAAAAAATTTTCGAGAAAAAAATAAAACAGTTTGGAGGTACAGAATATTGGTGCATATTACCTACCAAATATCTTCAAAATCAAAAATGATGCGGCACGAACATTTCTGAAAATTTGTTGATTTTATATGGAATGACCCTTGTATAAACTGAAGCCCACTGTAAAATAATTCCGAGTGCAAAATACTGGATCTTTCAAGAAATATATTAATGATTCCAGGATTCTGTTTCAAACAAATGTATTGTTTTTTGGAACCTTAACTTTCAATGTGTAACAATCTACAAATTATGTGCCATACAACAGGGATTTCTTATAATTCTTTCTTTCTGAAAATGTAACTGTTGCATTTAATTTCTTTACAGCATTTGCTCCAAACTAATTCAATCGTGGACATGCTGCATGAAATACAGAATGTGTTAGTAAGTAATATTTTCCTTTTAGTTATAACTTTATTTGACATTGTATATAGTTGTGCCTGCCAACTTTCCAGTATTGGAGAGATAGGAGAAATAAGCAGTAGCCTTTATGTTGAAATAAAATGGAAAATGTTGCAGCTCTTGACTCTTGCTTGATTCTAAGCTACTACATCTACAGGACAAGCTAAGAATACTTTGAATTTTATTTCTGCATGAATGCAGTTGTCCCATTCTTTTGGCCATCCCATTCTTCGACCCCCCCCCCCCTATGCATTAAAGTTTTTCCTTTTTAAGCATCTGTATCTTTGCTCACTGCTATTCTAGAGATGCCCATCAGAGGGGGGGGGGATGTCATACGAAAATTGATTTTGAATAAAGCAGATCAACGTGAATCTAATTTATACCTAGTTATGGGTTGGGACACTGCAATTCCCAAAAAATTCCTTATCTGGAAATTTTTGTCTGAGGACAATTTGGTAAATTTGGAGTCATAAATACAATGCATTGCAAATTTTTAATGTCTGGTAAAATTATTCTCCACCTTTTTAATTGATGAGTGTAGACATTGTAGGAAGCAGGGGTGCCCACAGGGGGGGATAATGGCGCAAGCTGCGCCATCAAAATTTTTGGGGAGGATTTTGTAAAACTAATTTGTTTATTTACATTATTTATTAATTTATTTTTTAATTTAAATTACTTACTGATTTTTTTCAAATAAAAATTATTCATTAATTAATTTTTTCAATTTAAATTATTTCTTTAATTTGTTTATTATTATTTTTGATTTATTTATTTATTTGTTGTGTGTGTGTATGTGATTGGAATGTCTGGAAAGGGAAAAAAAGTGATTCTATTTTGCACATAATTCAAGCTTTTAAAAAAGTAATAATATATAAAAAATATAATAGTTATAATTTTAATAAATAAATAAATAACAACAAATAAATAAATAATATTTAAAAAATAAATAAAAATTAATAATAATAAAAAATAAATAATAATAAAAAAATAAATAAATAATATTTTAAAAAATCAGGGACCGCGCTAAGGATTTTAAGTTGTTAGCCAGTAAATTAGCCAAATTTCAAAAGTCTTAGCCAAACTTCGAGAGTTTTAGTCAAAGAATTTTAATTATTTACTTTTTTTACTGTAATACATGTATTTTTTCCCTAAGTGAAAATTTCTGACAATTTTCCATTCGCCAATACTTTAGCCAAATCAGAATTTTTTTCGCCGAATTTTCTATTTTATCGCATTTGGCGAGGTGGCGAATGCTTAGCGCGGTCCCTGAAAAATAAAAAGTACTAAAAAAAGGGGAAAAAAAATAAAAAGCACAAGGGGCTGTGATTTTTTGGGGGGGGGGGGGGGGATTTGCGCTGTTGAGCTTGGGGGGGATGGGCACTCCTGGTAGGAAGAATCTATCTTTAGGTAGGGTTCATTATGTTATGTTCTATCAGGTGGAACATAGTTTACAGGAGAATTAATTAATTTTATTGTGACTTCTGTTTTTTTATTGTTTTTTTCCTTTCAAGTTTCAAAGCATTTTTTATTTTCTATCTTCAATGGTGAAGTAATACTTTTCTCAAAAATTAGTTATGTATTGTTTCATATTATTTTTCTTAGATTAAGCAACTGCGTTCAACTACCATGAGTCAAACTATGGATTTACATATGGGACATAACCTGTTACTTGAGCAACTTCAAGCGGTGGGTTGGGACAAGTATGTAACTAATCCTTTTCTTGGAAAGCTTTTACTGTACTGAAATCAAGCAGTATAGCAATGAACTATAATTGAATTTCTATGCCATATGTGTTGATTAGTTCTTTGAAAAATCTAAACATCAAATATAGACAGCACACTTTAGGCTGAATAAGTATTGAACTGTTTTAGGTTATATTTAATAATAAAATAGTTTCCTTATTACATACTCACTGTGAATTTTAATTCCTGTATATAAAATTATAGTATGATGTTTTCTTCAACGAAATTTTTTTGTTTTCACAGGGTTCATTACATAAGCTCTGATTTTCAGTCTGTTCATTTGAAAGCCATTGATGAGTTTGATCGCGAACATATTTTGAAGCTCTGGGTTCCAGAAAAGGTACAGTATTGTTTCTTGACTAATAACATTAAAATTAAAAATATTTTTGTCTATCTTGTAGTTTATGTAAAGTTAAAATATCAGTTAGCTGATTTTTATGAACTTTCTTATAAGAGTACTTCTTTTGAAAGAAAAACTGACTTGAAAGCAATTTTTCTAAAGATCAATCATTCTGTTTTATTTTATAATTCTAATCAAAATTTCTTACGTTTTGCTGAAATAGAATAGATAACACTCTTGCACTTTTGTATTTTTACATAGTTTCAACCTCATGTTGTTGATGATTTTCTTGAAAGTGAGGATATTTTCTGAGTGAGCTGGTCGATTCCAGATCATGTTCTTGTAAAGCATATTTGAAATAGTGTAAGAAGAGCTACTGCACCAAATTATTTCCCTCCTAAGACCTGGCCGTCAAGCCTGTATTTTCAGAGTAACAGGCATTGTTGCTACAAAGCATTTTTTGAAACCTTCATTAATGTTATCACAACTCTTTGTGAATCTTGTATTGCAAGATTCACAAAAACTACAACTTGGTGGCGCTCCAAATTAGGACTTTCAAAAGATATAATGTATATTCATTTTGACTATTTTGTATATAGCTTAATCCCAAAAAAATCATCCCTTTTCCATATTGTTATTTTGCTTGTTTTTCTCTTGTAATAGCATCTCATTGTGCCAAATTACATTACAATGAAACCAAATATTTCTTCAATTATTGCAGATTCTGTTTATGCCCTTCAATTTTAGAGACCAGTATATGAAAAGCTATTATTGTTTATTATGCTTTAGAATTTTCTTACGGTTTTACTAATTGTTGTTTCAATATTTGTGATTTCTTTTTATTGTCAATATTTTGTTTATTTTTAGTTTCCGAAAGAACCACCTCGATATGAATATGATTTACCTGAAGAATTTGAGTTTAATTGGTTACCGCGGTAAGTAATATCTCGATGAGGACATTTGCGGTATATAATAATAATTTGAAATTGTCAGTCACATCTCTAGACACTACCCACCCCCCTCCCCCCCCAAAAAGAAGAAGGCACTTACATTTTATGTGCTCCGTATTTTGTAGAAAAAATAAACACTTTTTTACTACTTATTGTAAGAGAGGTATAGATTTACCTTAATTTACCATTCAATTGTTTGACCGCTAACCTGTATTTTCATAACTCCAGAAAATTTAATTCTTTTTTATGACGTCAAGTAAAGTCATAGCCAACAAAGTGGCAACTTTTTGTTTGCCCAAGTTTTTTTTATTTAAAAACTTTTTAAAAATTCTTTTGGGGTATGATTCAAAAAAAATTTAAAACAGTCATTTTTTAG
>JAXGGA010021726.1:0-16126 GCA_038373865.1 Uloborus plumipes | reverse complement strand
AAAAAAAAATAATTTCCCCAAATTTTGTTTTTGGGGGAAGTTTCCCGAAATAAAAAGGGGTTTTGAAAATCTTTAAATTTTTGGGGTTTGGTAAAAAATTTTTTTTTTAAGGCAAACCTTTATTAAAAAAAAACCTATAAATCGCAAAAGTCCATATATTAAAAATAAAATCAATACTCTATTTTACATAAAACAAAGTTAAAAACTACGCGTCTTTCCCCAATCTACCGTATTATTATTTTAACCCTACACTGCATAGCGTTGCCAATTGGATACATGGACCATTTTTCCGTTTGACCAAGCGTAGGGCAACTTAAGCATAAAAAGCAAATTAGAAATCTTTAAAGCAAATATAACCATCTATCCTCAAAATTAAATCTTTAAAAATGTTTTCCAATGTTTTCTTATTACATTGAAAAATATATATAGTCCTTTCAGAGAACAAAAACTCATGCAGTGTATGGTTAATAACGTTTTTCCTATTTCATAGTCGTGCTTCAAAATGTTGGAGAAAAATCCTTTTAAATTATAAGTCTGAAACTTTAACGCCTGTTTGGAATACGATAAATTTTTGCACAAAATTGTTTCATCAAGTCTTGAATGTCAAAACAAATTCATGCCTAATTTAATGACTAATAAATCAATTCGCCACAAAAGACGGAACATTTCTGCCTTAAAACTGCAAAACGACTTCAATATCATTTCAACCCATCAAACAATTGTCATTTCCTTCATCAGCAGCCTTTACAATTCCATCAAGAGCCCCCCAAAACTAGTGGGCGTACGGAAAACCAAAATCAGAAATCCCGTTTAGACAAGAACAGCACATTACCCGTAATCTGACATAAGCCTTTCGACGTATATCCCCTTCCCCAGTGTGTAGGATCCCTAGGATTCGATTGCGTTCTTTGGAACGAATTTGACTCATTTGTGTCACATTGACTTCCCTCTTTTAGGTGGGAAAGAGCTGTCTGGGCTAATCTCGACTGAGGGTTAATATTGACAGTTTGGTCAATTTCCCTTTATTGTCAGCTGTTGGAAGGGGATTTTTGAGACTGCCATTGAGAGTATTTCATTGTCCGACCAATCAACGCGGCAATTATCAATAGAGGCGAGGAGAGAGTGATATGCTCTTTCATTTGGGTTGGTGTTGACTTCTCGTTGCAGTTTCTCACCCCGGGAAATCCTCTCTCTCTCTCTCTCTCTTAACTGACATTAAGAGCTTGAATTGGAATGAGTGCTGTTTGAGGCTTTATCGGGAGGGTTAACACTTGCAAGTTTTCTTTACAGATCTAAGCTTATTGTTTTGAGTTTCAAGCATCATTATTGTGAACTGCAGAAAATAAATTGTTGTTTTTACAGTATAATACTGAAAGCTGAGGTTACAGTTTAAAACTGTAAAAGCGCATTAATAAACCAAAACTAGCTATTTTACAGTTCATCACTGTGAAACTAGCAATTTTACAGTTTATTACTGTAAAATTATCAGTTTTATAGTTTATTACTGTAAAATTATCAGTTTTACAGTTTATTACTGTAAAATTATCAGTTTTACAGTTTATTACTGTAAAATTATCAGTTTTACAGTTTATTACGGTAAAATTATCAGTTTTACAGTTTATTACTGTAAAATTATCAGTTTTACAGTTTATTACTAAAATTATCAGTTTTACAGTTTATTACTGTAAAATTATCAGTTTTACAGTTTATTACAGTAAAATTAGCTGTATTCTACTGTAAAAACAACAGTGTAATACTGGCAGCAGAAGTTCCAGTTTAAAACTATAAAATGCACAGTAATAAACTAAAACTAGCAATTTTACAGTTTACAATTATCAAATTTTCCAGTTTATTACTGTAAAATTACTATAAAATTAACTGTATTCTACTGTAAAAACAACATTCATTTTATACAGTGTTTATAAGACTCATTTAACTTCTAAATTATTATTATTATTATTATTTTTTTTTTTGAATTTAGTAGGACAAAGAAATGCTCCTTAAGAATGCAAACAAAATGATTACTTCACATTGTGTAGAAAAAATAACCATGAAAAATAAGGAATTTCACCTGAAATTGGTGTACCATTAGTTTAGCTATACAATAGATTTTGGATTTGTCTCAAATGATACCAAAAATAAAGGTTTGGTTTTAACAAGTTAACATTAAATTAAGAATTCTATATATATATAAATGAATGTTGGTAAATGTGTATGTGTGTGTGTGTGTGTTCCCTAAGATCTCAGAAACTGCCCGGGATATTTGGCTGCAATTTTCACCGTTTGTTCCTTTTGGTACTGGGAAGGTTTAGAGACCAGTTTCAACAAAATCCGATGGGTAGTTTTTTTTTTTTTAATTTCAATTTTAGACCTGATTCTGTCTTTGTAATTTCAATTTAAAACTCCATTTTCGAAGGCTTTCATCAATCCAATCGAGTATTTAGTGTATTAACTCAACTCTCTGGCAGATACACTCTTAAAAATCTATTACGGGCAAAGATTGGCAAAAAAGGGTCCGGTCACTGGTCGTTAAAATAATATTCTGCCCGTAAAATCTTATGGCCGTAAAAATAATATGCTTGCCCGTTATTTTTTCTACCGTAAAATAACGGGCGGTTGCCATTAATTTACAATATGCCCGTAAAAGTTACATTCATTTTTTACGAGCAGTCGCCGTTAATTTACATTATGCCCGTAAAAGTTTAATTCATTTTTTACGAGCATTCACCGTTAATTTACATTATGCCCGTATAAAAGTTATATTCACTATCTACGGAGAGTGATCGTATATTTACATTATGGCTCAAAGGTTATATTCAGTTTCTACAGTCACTGAGTACAAACTAATATTCTTGTAAAAGTTATTTTTTTTTTAATAGTCACTGCCTAAATTAATAGGTGCATTAAAATTTGATTTATAATGAAATAATGTATCACCAGTATCATTAAACATAATTTTCACCAGGACTTACATGCATAATGTGCTAATTTATGGCATTAAGTTTTATTTAAAGACTCGATTATATATAAAAGGACAAACACTGAACCTAACACTGCTCAAAACAATTAGGAGAGCAAGCAAAAAAATGAAGAAAACCGTGCAAGACAGCCACGGATTGGCTTACAATGGATAGTACGCGTGTATCAATGCACAATACAGAAAAAAAGACCTAAAAACTTTGGAATTAATCTTTAATTCTTTGAAAATGTGGAAAAAAACACAAAAAGGTGATTTTGGGCAACATTTTGGATGCATGTAAAAAAATGAAAAAAAGGTACTGTTTAGACATGTTGCATGTGCTTTAATAAGGCGTGTGGTCTCCTTGAACAGCTAAGACTGCTGCACACCTGTTTGGTATGGATGCGATACGCTTATGGGTCTGAATTTGGGGAGTACTGTTCCACTCCTCAAGAAGTGCAATCTCCAAATCTCGGACAGTAACAGGCGACTCTTTTGTCACTCAGCAATGCATCTTCAGACCATGGCCCAAACATGATTGATTGGATTCAGGTCAGTAGAGCACGCTGGCCATTCCATACGCTGTATTTTTTCAGCTTCAAGCATGTTCTCCACCAGACGAGCTCTCAGCGGTCGAGCAATATCGTTTTGAAAAACAAAGGAATATCCAATAGCTCCAGCGTGAGGGATGACATGAGGTCTCGTGACCTTTCACGAACAAATGCGGGGTTTTTTTCGAGTACCCCTGTCCCTCCATACCAGAACAAGTCCGTTGTCACTCTCCAGACTGAATTGCAACCCCTCTGTAAACAGCACTTAGCTCCAACCATGTTGCTCCCAATTTCGATGTTCAGCAGTCCGTCTTCTTCGGGCCCCACAGTCGCGTGGGGTCAACAAAATTTAGACCATTGGCCTACGTGCACAGAGCCCTCCCTCATGAAGCCCATTACGTACTGTTTGGCTGGACACCCTTCGTAATATTGCCAAGAGCAACTGCCTTTGCAGATGCGTAGCATTCTCTATTCTGTTTCGACGGGCTGTTAACCGTATATACCGGTCATCAGTTGCTGTAGTGGCGCATGGCCGACCTTGCCCTGATCGATGTCAAACATTTCCTGTTTCTTGGAGTCGTTTATACAGCCTTGCAACACTTCTGACGACTCCAACATCATCCGCGACACAACGTTGTGTTTACCCGGATTCCAGCCTGCCTATAACATGCCATGGCATAGATTCCAGTAAATGACGTTGTTGAAACATTTTCAAGTAACCTTGTATCCAGAAAAAAATGTAAAAAAACTACTGCGCTATCGAATTTAACAGTTACGGCAATAAAACGGACGCTTCTGCAACATCCCGATTTCCGCACTTATCTTCTTTTTCTGGTTTTTGGCCTCATTAACTTTAATTTGTTCATAAAATTATCTTATTCCGTTTCCTGGTAGGCTTTGAATTAAGAACGATTCATTTTATGTTACTTATTGGTATTCATATTTGCGTAATTTTGTTAAAACCATGTGCTCCCCTAATTGTTTTGAGCAGTGTAGAACTCCCCAGTAGGTATATTAAAATCTACTTATATTAAAAACCGAGTATCTATCTTTCTTTCTAACTATCTATCTATGTCACGCTTCTTTCTCCCGAACGCCAATGAACTGAAAGTCGAACCAGGTACCGATAGATAGGTAATTTTTCAGGCTTCATTAGTTTCAATTTATATAATTATACGATTTTAATTAGCGAAGATATCAATTAATAAGTAGTCAAATGTAAAGCGATTAAGCCTAATAAATGATTAAATATGAAATCCATTGTTGCAAAACGTTCATTGGTTGCTATGAAACAGTAATAACAATAATAATGAGAATTTAGAATGAAGGCTTAACTAAATCAAACACGAAACTCATAAGCGGGTTACTTACGTAGTATTTTTATTGCTAGCTACTTGTAATATTTTGAAACATTCATTTGTTGAAAAGCCATCTACTTATTAAAAACTGAGTATCTATGTCTGTTCTTTCCCCTGAGCGAGCAGAACTTGCTGTAACTTTCCTCACCATTTTGAAGGCGCGAAGTATCTCAATAATTCGAATGATTTTTTTGATGCAGGAAAAAGTGACGGCGTAAAGCGCCTGTTAGCGAGCCGCCTTGGCGGGGAGTAGTTTCTTGAAACTTTCCTCACTACTTTCAAGGCACGAAGTGCCCGTGCAACGCCGGGTCACGTGCGTGGTATGTCTTGAAATCTATAATGAACATTAAATTATACCAAATAATATAACATCAGAATGAGGTAAAAGTTAGAGAGGGGGCACGTTATGCATCAACATGCCGCAGGAAGCTAATCTAGCTACCCTGGCAGCTAGATATTCCATAAAATTATATTTGAAATTGCATATTCTAGGAAAAGTATGGAAAGAAGCATAACAAAATCTTTGAAAACAGAGAAAAGGAATTTCATTTTAATAAATACCCTGTTTCATATATTATAGAAATTATTTTTGCATTATATATAAAAAATGCTTACACACACAAGAAAATATTTGCTTTATTACTAACACACAACATGTCTCACCTTTGTTTCATGCAGATAATATGTTCTCTTAAAATGGGAAACACTCACAGGGAAATAAAATTTTGAGACAAAAGAGTACAAGACAAAGGAATATATTCTAAAAATTAAATAGAAAGAATAAGTAATAAATATGCAATCTAAATTGTTCAAATTTCTTTAAAAAGTCTAGCTTTGTGACCCAACATCTATTATTCTATTTTGTTCCTGCACTTACTTTATACTTGAAAATTGATGGCAATTTTTCTGAAAAATTCAATTTACATTTAAAAATAATCAACATAATGTTCTGAGAGGAAACTTAAAATTGACATTAGGTGATTTAGTAATATTCAGGAAGACAGGTAATATTCTCTTGTAAGGTAGAATAATCTTTAAATGTGAAGTGAGGATGAAAATACAAATTACAAACAATACGCATTAAAACGAGACATTAGGTAAACATTTGTTCTGAGAAGTAAAAGATCACCAAAAGATATGCATTAAGATATACATATGATTTAAACCGAGCAATTGCATTTAAATAAGTGCCAATTCTACTAATGTAAATAATAAAAACAAGCAATGTAAAGCAAAAATATTTATTTACAAAAATTACAAAATAATGATACAAATATTCTTTCACATTTTTTGCACTTGGATTCTTTTGCTCGGGAAATTCCCCAAATAATGCCCTACAAAGACAATACAATGAGAAAACATAAGTTTTGATTTAACACAGTAGCAAATTAGCGTGTGAAAGTGTAAAAATTTGTTCAAATTACCCCTACTGACCCTACATCTGTTTAGGTGATACAGTGCCACAGACAGATACACACGTCAAACTTATTACCGATTTCCATGTTGCGTCGAGAGCTAAAAATGATGCTCTAAATGAGGCCTCAAATACAGAGCCAACTTGTAGTCCGGGCGCCATTTCGAAAAGCGTGTTTTGACTTATGAATAAAATTTTTTCGCTGTTTTTGATAGCTTATGTTATGTACATTTCCGATCCGATTGATGCCACTCTGTCATAGCTGAGCATTTTGAGTAATTCAAGATGGCGTCCAAGATGGCGCTTAAAACATTGAAAATGCTGTTTTGAAGCGATATTGACTAGTAATATATTATTATACATATTCGAACCTTACTACAGTGAACTGCCTGAGTACCGAAGCCGTCCTACGTTATGATGGAGCCCGAGCTAATATTTTCTATCGCCCCCTCCCCCAATACTCTTAAATAAATTCTTAAGTACGGAGTAAAATTAGCATCAAGAGACTTTTCTTTACAACTTTAAAAGCCTCTGTAAGAAACAGTTAGGGGCATATACACGTTTATCAGAAAAGTACTGAACATTTTCATAACTTAAATTTTTATACATAGTTGAACATGTCATCTGAATTGTGTGTGCAGCTTAACAAAATAAATCTAATGTTTTAGCTTTTTTTAAACTAATTTGGTTGAAAAGGAATAATAATGACATGTCAGAAAATAAATTACAGTGCAGCTTAAATCTAATTTATTTAGTTTCTGGAACCCTCTCATATTTTAGCGCCCAGGGGCCTTTCCCCCCACTCGTTCATCGCTCATCTCTTCGGGTTGTTACTGTGCCGACCCAGCAGTAAGTCAACAAAAGCAGATGGTTCACTTTTTCCAAATCAAGAATTCCTAACAAAGTGCCGACTGTACTAACTGCTTTTCATTGATGACTTTTCAAAAATGCAGGAGCACAAGGCTTCTGACAAAATACATGTGCACAAAGAAGAAAGCAACGGAAGAATAAGTCGTGATACTGTGGACAGGGAGAACCTACGGAAAAAACTGGAATTGTGCGTACAGCCTTTAAATCCATCGGAGCATCCTGAAGGATTGGTAAACATCGTATCTGGAAAAATTGTAGTAGCTAAGTCTGTTAATGTGGACAAAGCTTATGAAATGGCTAAGATAGTTGCTCATAATTTTCAAGAAAACCTCCCAAGTGGCTTTCATGTTAGCCTAAAAAAATTCGTCATAAACATGGATGAAGATAAAGAGGGTGGCAAAATTCCAACAGCAATGCAGATGGACGCTTCACTCTACTCATACTCTATAATCATTGCTCAACAAGCAAACAGGTATAAAAATGGATGATATCCTAAAATATAAACTTTCTTCTGTCCCCCCTTCCATGTTTAAAGACAATGGTCATATGAGAGAAGCTGTGGGTAAGTCGCATTAATGAACGCCATGAGTGTGGTGCAGTCTGTTAGAAGAAGTAAGCCACCTACACTAATAATCATAGACGGTTGTGCGTTACTGTGGGCTGTGCATTGGCCTGTAGGAGGGATTGTGAGTGATTTCTTAAAAAAATTCCTGAAAAAAATCACTGACATGTTAAAAGATGCTAATGGTGTTCGACAGATACTACGACTATAGCATTAAGAGTGCAACGAGAGCTAGTTGGGGAAAAAAAGTTTCAAATTACTGAAACAACGCCACTTTCGTCACAAAATATAACGTTGTCAAGTAATGATAACAAACGCCAATTGATCCAGCTTTTATGCCAGTATATTTTTACGAATGTCTGTAATGTCCCACTTGAGCACCATTTGATTCTTACGGGGCAAAATGCTACACCGTTTGAAATATGTAGGGGCACCCTAACAAAGAGACGTGATTTACAAACAATACACGAAGAAGCAGATATTATAATAGTCCAGCAGCTAATAGCTGAAATGAAAAGAAAAGAAAATGAAACTGTTCACGTCATATGCGACGACACTGACGTCTTCGTTTTGCTGTTGTTTTATTACCATCAATTAGATTTGAAAAATGAAGTTTTCATGGTATCGTTGAAACCAGGACGGGCAAGAGTAGATATCAAAGAAACAGTTTTGAAACACACGAAGATAATTCCCAGTTTGCTGGCGGCTCATGTCCTGACTGGTTGTGATTCTGTTGCTCCTCTCTATGGGATTGGAAAGAAAACAGCTCTTAAGTGTCTCCAAAAAGGCAAACGGTTAAGATTATTGGGCCATAGAGAGAGCTGTATGACAGAAGTAATTCAGGAATGCACAAATTTTATTGCTTCTTGCTATGGTATTAAGGGTGCTACAGATCTGACAGAAGTGAGAATTTCCCTTTGGGCAAAAAAGATAGGTCAAGCGCAACTACAAGCACCTTCATTTTCTTCATTACCACCTACTAGGGAATTCTTTGCCGAAAATGTCAAGCGAGCTCACTTGCAAACCATTTTTTGGTTATCTGCAAGCAGTTCACAATTTCTTTACCTAGATCCAACATCATTTGGTTGGCAAAAAGATGAAGTAAATAAAGAGCCTTTTCCCATTGCCATTCCAAAAATACCCCAATTGCTCCAGATTGTATTATAGCAATGACAAAGTGCTCATGCCGTTCTCAACAATCTTGCATTACTATGAGATGTAATTGCAGAGCAAGTAATATTTCGTGTAGCTTGCTGTGTCAATGCTTACTTGAAGGGGAGAGGTGCTGTAATCCAAACACTAGTATAGCTCAATCAATAGGAGAAAGTGACTCTGAAGAAGAATTTTAGCTTGATTTGTACCTCATAATTATGTTACCTTGAGGCCAGGTAACTATATATGTATATTTTTTATGTCAACTTTTGTTAACGTTAATATTTAAAACGCAATTCCTTAATTTATTATTTTAAGCACATTACAATATAATTTTGTCCATTTAGTACAATAAAATGTTAAAAAACCACGCATGCATTAGTTTTTTAACAAAAAATGACTTTATATTCTAACTCCTTGACCCAAAAAACATATAGAAGGATATGCCATATAACAATATCGCCTCAAAACTATATTTAACTTTTTGAGCGCTATGTTGGACGCCATCTTGAATTTCTCAAAATGCTCAACTATGACAGAGTGGCATCAATCAGATCTGAAATGTACATAACATAAGCTATCAAAAACAGTGAAAAAATTTTATTCATAAGTCAAAACAAGGTTACCCTATAATTAGCCATTTGGCGCCCGGACTATTGGCAATATCTGATATTTTACTGTAAAGTAACCTGCTTTAAACCACCCCCGCTAAATATCTATCAATTATCTCTGTAAAACGGTTTTCTCCTATCGCTTCGCAGCAAAAGGGGAAGCGTGGGCAATGACAGTTTAAACCTTTGTTGGGGCAGTCCACGAAAAACTAGGTATTTTGTGCAGCACGTGGCAGGTATTATATTTCATTGAAAAAAAAATTGACAGGGTAACAAAATTTCGCAAAAATACTAAACCAAGATTTTTTTTGTGCTTTTTTTAGTACAAAAATTGTTTCTGGTATGATTTTAGGTATGATTTTAGTGATTTTTTTTTTTTTTTTTTTTTTTGTGATTTTTAGTAAACTTTTTTTTGCTAATATCGTCGGCACCATGCTAAAATGACGAATGTGAAAAATCGCGCTTTTCAAGTTCATTTTTCAAGTTCGAATTTTACAAATAATTAAAATCAAAATGATACCATCGAACGATAGTTTTACACTTAAAGATATCTATAAAAATTGAAAATAACCAATTACGTCAGGTGGGAAAAAATTATATTCAGTGTTTTGGCTCAACTGAAAAGTGCCAATTTTCACATTCGTAATTTTAGCATGGTGCCGACCGACGATATTATTGGTAAGAAAATTTCTTCTACTCCTTTTTTTTTCTTTTTCTTTTTTCTTCTTTTTTCTTTTTTTTTCAAGGAAAATCTTTTTTTTTTGCTATTTTTTTAGTTCTGGTGCACCTCACGGTGCATGATTCTGCCAGCATCCTTGACCCTCAAGTTGAAAATTCCTTCTTCTAAATCGAACTATAACCTCCCAGAGATTCAGTTACTGTTTCAAGATCTAACCTATCAAGGCCGGTAAGTGATGACGTGTTATGCTATTATTATTAAAGCCGCTGCAACCATGTGCACAATAAACTCCCGATTAACTGCGGTCCGGTCTTTCACTTTTTTAATTTCTCTTTTTTTTAAGGTAATTATCTACTGAACGCGGAAAAATGCCACCTTGTCTAGTGGTCAGAGCAGTCTGCCACGGATGGAGTGGTCCCGGGTTCGAGTCCCGGCTTGGGCATGGATGTGCTTTCTCTCTCCTGTCTTTGTTATGTCTATGTGTGAATGTGTTGTGAAAGGTTGCCTACCCTATAAACGGGTACCTATGGCATGCGTATACTGTGGAAGTCGGACTTCACACCAGATTACGGCATAGTTGGAAAAGTGAAGCAGCGCACCCCAAATTACCAGCCTGGCTAGCACACGACAGAAAAAAAGGGAAAAAAAATGTTCCCATTTTATTGCTTGCTTTTAGCTTTTAAAGATATTTTAACTTTCAATGTTATCGTTTTTAGCTATAATTTAACCCATTAATGCCTGACTTTTTTTTTTCTAAAGATATTTTGTATACTGGTTACAAACTGTTTAATGGACAGGAAAAATAATAAAAAAAATATTATGTAAAAAATGATTTTTTTATCAAGGAAAGAACAATCGTCCCTTAAAAGTGACGATAGACCACAAAGGGTACATACTTTTTTTACTAATTTTTTTTTTCTGCCAACGATATAATATTTAAAAAGACATTTTATAAGAAGAAATAAAATCAGCAATTAACATAGACTGGGAAACTGGAAATAACTTTGAAAACTTAGCTTTTTTTCTTGAGATTGTGAGCGATGTCATTTTTGATAAAGATCATGTTAAGACTCTACAAAACACACTTTACAATATTTATGTGCTGAAATCTGTTAATGACAAATTGAAACAATACCAAGGTAATAATTGAACACTATTATTGGGTTGAAATGTGTATTTTGGGGAAATTCAGACCCTTTTTTGGACTGTCCCTAAAAAGGGACGCTAGGCATTAATGGGTTAAATGTATGTGTTGTGTTCTTCACTTTTTTTAGCTATTGCTTACATTAGTATCGTTTTTTACCGATTTTTCGATTATCTGCGGTTGTGCCACCAAGTTCCATGGATAATCGGGAGTTTACTGTAGTTATTTAATAATCGAAACATAAAATATTTGCAAATGAATGAAAATATTGTTCTCGTATTTCCTACATCTCAGAGGAAAAAAAATCTTGTGCTAAATTTTTGAAATTTCTATGGGTTGTACGAATGAACTCCAATCAGCAAGATGAAAATGAAAGACCCGAAAGTCAGCTTGAAATTCTAAGAACCCTGACGTACAGTTCTTAATCTTTTTGGCGAAAAGAATGACTAATAATAACATCCTTCAAACGAAGGAGCGGGGGAAGAATAAGAGATGTGTGAGGGTAGAGCTCATTAAAGGAGTCATGCTGTGCGTTTTTACAACCAAATGAATAGAAAGTCAATCACTCGAATGGCCCCCTTCAACTGCCACCCTATTTCTTTTATTTCGTTTGCGACTGGCAGCAAGCAGCGAGTGTCAAGTCGTGGAATAAGATTCGAAAATTTTCGTGTGGTAGAGCGCACGTGTCCCCTTTTCAGAAAATTCAAAAAAATTTTTTTGTGAAATGAACGGTGAACGAAAAGTTAGATGATTTCTGTGCAGAAATGGAATTGCTGGGAGATTGCTACAGAAAATTGAAACGTAAAAATGCCACTTTGAAAAGCACAAATGCGCTGGAATACTGCAGACACGTACTTTGGCGTCGCAAGGAACGCTATTTGCAAGCAAAACAAATTTGAGCATATAGATGCAAAGACATCCGAAGACATCCATGCAAAGACATTCGCTTTTGTCGGATGTCTTTGTGCATCCAAAAGCTCCCATTTTTTTGCATTAAAAAAAGCTTATGGATTCATATCGATGCAAAAACATCCAAAGACACCATGCAAACACATTTGCTTTTGTCCGATGTCTTTGCATCCAAAAGCTCACCTTTTTTGCTTCTTTTTTTTTTTTTTTTGTCGTGTGCCAGCCAGCCTGGCAATTTGGGGTGCGCTGCTTCACTTTTCCAATTGCACCGTTATTTGGTGTGAAGTCCAACTTCCACAGTACACGCATGCCATAGGGACCCGTTTATAGGGTAGGCAACCATTCACAACAACACATTCACACATAGAAAGGACAAGGACAGGAGAGAGAAAGCACATCCACACCCAAGCCGGGACTCGAACCCGGGACCACACCATCCGTGGCATACTACTCTGACCATTAGACAAGGTGGCCGGCACCTTTTTTGCATTGAAAAAAGCTTATGGATGAAAGACATTTAAAGACATTTGCTTTTGTCGGATGTCTTTGCATTCAGAAGATCACATTATTTTTGCATTGAAAAATTCCTTCCTTGTAACTCCGAAAGACGTGTCTGTAGTATTTCTGCTCATTTGTGCTTTTCTACGTTTCATTTTGCTTTTATTTCTAAAGCACAAAAATATATTAATTTCATTTGCATAATGAATACTATGCCATAAAGGCATACCATAACACTTAACTTGTTATGGTATGAAATAATATCACCAAAGGTGAAATTATTATAAGTAACTTTTATGTTGAAAATTAATTTCTTTATCCAAGAATGAAAAAATGGAGAAGGTGTTTCTTGAGATGGCGAAAGACCGCCATTATCAGAATGATTGTATAAGAAATGGACTTCGCTAAAACCGCAGCCCATAGAATTTAAACTAGCTATTTCTTTTCTGTATGTATGACAAGAAGCTTGAAAATCTAGCTGATATTCAAATGACTTCTAAAGATATAATATTCTGCTCCAAATCCAATTGATCTTTATTGGTCTGAAATTGAAAATTTTCATACTAAATGGCAAAAAATTACAGAAAAACAAGAATGACACACCGTTGATTTCAAAGAAAACTTCTCATAAAATCATTAGTTTGAAAAAAGAAATATTATTTTCCGTTTTTCCTAATTATTAAAAAAATGCTTTAAAATATCTAAAAACTGTAGGCCAGGTCATCTCGAAATCAACAAAACTTCAAACTCCATTGTAATTTGTCAATATTGTTGTGTCTTTCGCCAGATATTCTGGAATTTGGGGTGCGCTGCTTCCCATTTCCAACTGTACCGTCATCTGGTGTGAAGTCCGACTTCCACAGTGCACAGCTAGGGTGGTCACAAAAAATCAATTTTCGAATTTCTTTTGCGGCACCCCCCTAAAATGTGCCAATGGGCTAGAAAACGAGATTCGCAAAGAGGGTAAAGTTAAGAAAAACAGCGTTTTTTAGCCAAAAATTGTAGTTTTTACTCTGTAAAACCAAAACTACTGATCCTAGAAGCTTTATTTTGGTCTCATTTTGTAGGAAATTTTATTTTCGTTAAGTCTACTCTTATTTAAAGTTTCGAAAAAATGATTAAATATTTTTCAGAATTTTCACAAGTCAGGCTGCAACGCAAATCCTCGAAATTGCAAGTAACATGGGGAAATTTTTTTTTCAACTAATCTTTTGAGGCACCCCCCTAAAATGTGCCAATGGGCTAGAAAAAGAGATTCGCAAAGAGGGTAAAGTTAAGAAAAACAGCGTTTTTTAGCCAAAAATTGTAGTTTTTACTCTGTAAAACCAAAACTACTGATCCTAGAAGCTTTATTTTGGTCTCATTTTGTAGGAAATTTTATTTTCGTTAAGTCTACTCTTATTTAAAGTTTCGAAAAAATGATTAAATATTTTTCAGAATTTTCACAAGTCAGGCTGCAACGCAAATCCTCGAAATTGCAAGTAACATGGGGAAATTTTTTTTTCAACTAATCTTTTGAGGCACCCCCCTAAAATGTGCCAATGGGCTAGAAAACGAGATTCGCAAAGAGGGTAAAGTTAAGAAAAACAGCGTTTTTTAGCCAAAAATTGTAGTTTTTACTCTGTAAAACCAAAACTACTGATCCTAGAAGCTTTATTTTGGTCTCATTTTGTAGGAAATTTTATTTTCGTTAAGTCTACTCTTATTTAAAGTTTCGAAAAAATGATTAAATATTTTTCAGAATTTTCACAAGTCAGGCTGCAACGCAAATCCTCGAAATTGCAAGTAACATGGGGAAATTTTTTTTTCAACTAATCTTTTGAGGCACCCCCCTAAAATGTGCCAATGGGCTAGAAAACGAGATTCGCAAAGAGGGTAAAGTTAAGAAAAACAGCGTTTTTTAGCCAAAAATTGTAGTTTTTACTCTGTAAAACCAAAACTACTGATCCTAGAAGCTTTATTTTGGTCTCATTTTGTAGGAAATTTTATTTTCGTTAAGTCTAATCTTATTTAAAGTTTCGAAAAAATGATTAAATATTTTTCAGAATTTTCACAAGTCAGGCTGCAACGCAAATCCTCGAAATTGCAAGTAACATGGGGAAATTTTTTTTTCAACTAATCTTTTGAGGCACCCCCCTAAAATGTGCCAATGGGCTAGAAAACGAGATTCGCAAAGAGGGTAAAGTTAAGAAAAACAGCGTTTTTTAGCCAAAAATTGTAGTTTTTACTCTGTAAAACCAAAACTACTGATCCTAGAAGCTTTATTTTGGTCTCATTTTGTAGGAAATTTTATTTTCGTTAAGTCTAATCTTATTTAAAGTTTCGAAAAAAATGATTAAATATTTTTCAGAATTTTCACAAGTCAGGCTGCAACGCAAATCCTCGAAATTGCAAGTAACATGGGGAAATTTTTTTTTCAACTAATCTTTTGAGGCACCCCCCTAAAATGTGCCAATGGGCTAGAAAACGAGATTCGCAAAGAGGGTAAAGTTAAGAAAAACAGCGTTTTTTAGCCAAAAATTGTAGTTTTTACTCTGTAAAACCAAAACTACTGATCCTAGAAGCTTTATTTTGGTCTCATTTTGTAGGAAATTTTATTTTCGTTAAGTCTAATCTTATTTAAAGTTTCGAAAAAAATGATTAAATATTTTTCAGAATTTTCACAAGTCAGGCTGCAACGCAAATCCTCGAAATTGCAAGTAACATGGGGAAATTTTTTTTTCAACTAATCTTTTGAGGCACCCCCCTAAAATGTGCCAATGGGCTAGAAAACGAGATTCGCAAAGAGGGTAAAGTTAAGAAAAACAGCGTTTTTTAGCCAAAAATTGTAGTTTTTACTCTGTAAAACCAAAACTACTGATCCTAGAAGCTTTATTTTGGTCTCATTTTGTAGGAAATTTTATTTTCGTTAAGTCTAATCTTATTTAAAGTTTCGAAAAAAATGATTAAATATTTTTCAGAATTTTCACAAGTCAGGCTGCAACGCAAATCCTCGAAATTGCAAGTAACATGGGGAAATTTTTTTTTCAACTAATCTTTTGAGGCACCCCCCTAAAATGTGCCAATGGGCTAGAAAACGAGATTCGCAAAGAGGGTAAAGTTAAGAAAAACAGCGTTTTTTAGCCAAAAATTGTAGTTTTTACTCTGTAAAACCAAAACTACTGATCCTAGAAGCTTTATTTTGGTCTCATTTTGTAGGAAATTTTATTTTCGTTAAGTCTAATCTTATTTAAAGTTTCGAAAAAAATGATTAAATATTTTTCAGAATTTTCACAAGTCAGGCTGCAACGCAAATCCTCGAAATTGCAAGTAACATGGGGAAATTTTTTTTTCAACTAATCTTTTGAGGCACCCCCCTAAAATGTGCCAATGGGCTAGAAAACGAGATTCGCAAAGAGGGTAAAGTTAAGAAAAACAGC
>JAXGGA010021725.1:0-16128 GCA_038373865.1 Uloborus plumipes | reverse complement strand
AAATTTTTTTCAAAAAAACCGCAAAAATGAAGTTTTTTTCATATTTTGTCAAATTTTAGGCCTTATGCGCGATCGGAAGATATCAATGGATTTCGATAATTTTTTTCCTTCTTTTTGTCTTTACAATTAGCTACTTTTCCGCATTATTACATTTCGAAAACATCCAATTCAAAAATTTAAAAAAAAAAATCGCGAAAACCAAGTTTTTTCATTTTTTGTCAAATTTTAGGCCTTATGCGCGATCGGAAGATATCAACCGATTTCGATAATTTTTTTTTTCCTTCTTTTTGTCTTCATAATTCGCAACTTTTCCGCGCTATTACAAATTCGAAATAAAAAAAAGTGTTTTTTCGGCCCACCTACGAAAATGCTTCAGAGAGTTTGATTTAAAAACAGAAAAATCATTTCACATTTTTTTACTTCAATTGCTACATATGGGGAGTTAACGAGATAATCAGCCAATAAAGTTTCATCTTTGACAGATATTGAATTCATTTCGGTAACACCAGAATCACTCCTGTCTAAACTTTTCGCGTTCTTTCTAAAAAGTTAAGAATCACTTTACCAAATGAAGACTTCCAACCTCGCATTCCATTTAGAGGATCTGCAGTAGTTCATTTTAGATTGCCAAGTCTGCTTGGCATCTCATTTTCTAGTTTTCACAAAACGCAATGCTGCTTGAAAGTTATACTTCAAATATGCTCTTTCTTTGTCCGTTCTTTTAAACAGATTATCATCATTTTCCGAAATAAATGCACAATGCAAAAAAAAAAAAAAATTGTTTTTACTGTATAATACTGGCAGCAGAGGTTCCAGTTTAGAACTGTAAAATGCACGGTAATGAACTATAAAATTAGCAAATTTTGCAGTTTATTCTGTAAAATTAACCATTTTACAGTTTATTCCTGTGCATTTTACTGTTATAAACTGGAAATTCGGCTGCCAATACTATACTGTAAAAACAGCAGTTTTTTTTTTTTTTTTTTAATGCACATCTGAAAGTTAGTAGAAGTGTGTATAAGAAAATAAAATAAAAATGAACTGAAAATAGGAGTTATAAGCAAAATTAAAGTTGAATTTTCCCGAGTTGCCCTTGCCCCACAATATGGAACGCACTTTCCCCATCTGACTTTTTAGAGAGGGAAAATGAAACCGTCACATAAATAAATTTTAGTAAGAATTTTTAATTAAAATTCAACATGTGTGTAGGTTACACTGTGCGGCAAAAAAAAAACCTTGAAAATGCTTCTGGCATTTTGAAGGCTGATTCTTATGTAAAATGACCCCCTGAATCCGAATATGACCCCGTTTTCCCCCATCACGTACCAATTTTTTTTAAAACGCCCCCTTTTTTTTCATTTTTCCTTAGTTTCAGAGCTATTATATTTTTTTGGAAGGGAAAGGAGCCTTATATTCACCCCTAAATTTTTTGGAGGTCAGGAGAGACTCAAAGTTTAAAATCATGAGCACCGAGAAAAAAAATCAGGGAATTTGGGGGGGGGGGGCGTAGCCCCCAAAATATTTGAAAAATCACCAAAAACGATCTTTTTATTCTAGTTTCTTTAAAAAGACCTTTAAAACATTTTTTTCGGTGCAGAACCAGAGAATAGGATCCACTCCTATGGCTCCTGGGTCAGAAAAAAATTTCACGCTGTAAAATTTTTTTTAAAAATAAAATAATGCTCTAAAAATCGCACTTTGCACTCGAGTTTTAAAGCAGGTCTTCAGCCAAAAAAACAAAATTGTGGCTGATTCTTATGTCAAATGACCCCCTATTTCCAAATATGACCTCAGTTTCCCCCCTCCACCCCCTCTTTTCAGAGAGCGCACCCCCCCAATTCAGAGTCATTTTATAAAGAAATAAAAAAAACAGTGCTTTAAAAAAATAATAAAAAAAAACGTATTTCCAGATTTTAAAAGTTTTTTTTGGGAGAGGGGTGAAGGGGGGGGGGGTGCAGGTATACACATTTTTATCTAAGTCTCTCAGTTTGCTATACATGTTCATGATTTTCAACTTTGCACCTCTCTATCTATCTATAAGAGTGTTAACGGTTAATGTCAAGCTCCTTTAATCTGAAAATCAAAATATTGGCTCGGAAACCGTTGAAAACTGAAAAACAAGTAGGGGGGGGGGGCTTTTTGTGAAAGTGATAATTTATAGTATTTGGAAAAAATGGGTCACTTTGCAGAAGAGTCAGCCGGAACAGTGTCTTCTTTCATGCGGACCTGCGATGCGACTGATATGCAACGAGCCACCCTTACAAGAAAAAAAATATATATATTTTTTATTTTATAATATAATTTGTTTTCTACAAAGCGAAATAATTTCGAAGACATTAATCAAAGAGAAAATCGAATACTCTGATTTTTCACAAAAAAAAAAAAGTTTAAAACGTCTCTTAGAAAAACAGGAAAAGAAGTTTTTTTTTTGGGGGGGGGGGGAGGGTATACCGCGCTAGTTTATATTTTTGGTACACATGCACATGATTGTGAACTTTGAACCTCTGTTGCCTTTGAGAATTATGTTAACGGGTTACGTAATGTACTTTTCCTCTCCGAATTAGTAAAATGACTCTGAATTGGGGGGGGGGGGGCGCTCTCTGGAAAGAGGGAAGAGGGGGTGGAGGGGGGAAACTGAGGTCATATTTGGAAATAGGGGGTCATTTGACATAAGAATCAGCCACAATTTAGTTTTTTTGGCTGAAGACCTGCTTTAAAACTCGAGTGCGATTTTTAGAGCATTATTTTATTTTTAAAAAAAAATTTACAGCGTGAAAATTTTTTCTGACCCAGGAGCCATAGGAGCGGATCCTATACTCTGGTTCTGCACCAAAAAAAATGTTTTAAAGGTCTTTTTAAAGAAACTAGAATAAAAAGATCGTTTTTGGTGATTTTTCAAATATTTTGAGGGGATACGCCCCCCCCCCCCAAATTCTCCGATTTTTTCTCGGTGCTCATGATTTTAAACTTTGAGTCTCTCTTGACCTCCAAAAAAATTTAGGGGTGAATATAAGGCTCCTTTCCCCTCCAAAAAAAATATAATAGCTCTGAAACTAAGGAAAAATGAAAAAAAAAGGGGGGGCGTTTAAAAAAAATTGGTACGTGATGGGGGAAAACGGGGGTCATATTCGGATTCAGGGGGTCATTTTACATAAGAATCAGCCTTCAAAATGCCAGAAGCATTTTCAAGGTTTTTTTTTTTTTGCCGCACAGTGTTATTAGTCGCTCTTACTAAATAGGAGCAATTAACAACTGATTTCCATTACCTAATATGACCACATGAGAAACAAAAAATGAACCTTCTCATTCTTCATGTCAGAGAATTTTCAAGGGCATGAAAGTTATTCCCAAATGCGTTT
The DNA here is from genome assembly GCA_038373865.1 of Uloborus plumipes. NCBI lineage: Eukaryota > Metazoa > Arthropoda > Arachnida > Araneae > Uloboridae > Uloborus > Uloborus plumipes. The sequence continues at coordinate 12,769 of JAXGGA010021725.1, read as the reverse complement.
CATCTATTGCTAGCGGGGTTCATCTCTACCTATGTAAATGTTCATTAGACATTTACCCAGCATATTGAATTATGTGACGAAACAGAAATTGAGAGTAATTAAAGTTCAAAGTTTTATTGTTGCAGCTTTTTGCTTTCTGGTTTTGTCGTCAGTGTGTATATGAAATTGGTCCAATGACATCTACCTTTTGATGTAACAAGTTTTATTTGCTTACCTGTATCTATTTCTTAATATTATCCAGGTTTATTTTTTAAAATGTAACATAGCCTTTTTATCCTCCAGCCCTTCAATTTTCAGTAGACACACTTACCAGAACTCGTTAAGCAGTTTGCTTTAAACAGTTTGTTTTCACGAAACAAATGCTTTAAAGTTCTTGAAATACAAATTTCCCCCTTAAACAAGTTTTGAACTGCTTACCATTGTATAGGATCTCATTTTATAGTATTTTAATATTGAGATATTAGCCTTTTATATGCATAATTATAAGGGCCCTTTACGAAAAATGTAGTACGTTGTTTTGCACATGTGACAGCTATTATATTTCAGTAGAAAGTTCTAAACTCATGTTTGTGAAATTTGCAACACCATGAAGGAATCGTCATAATTGAATGAAATTTGATACGCAGCTGAGTGATAGTGGTAAAAATAAATGATTAAACTTAAAAAAAAGCCAACAAGCAAAAAAATATTAAAATTAGTATTTTGTGTAGCCACAACGCGCTGCAATAAGTGCTGCTACGCGACGTGGCATGGAGTCAAACAAATTTTTAATGTCTGCTTGATCAAGAGCATTCCATACTGTTTGTATGCGCACCGAAAGTTCGTCTGTAGAAGCAACAAGACGAGGATCACGAACGAGACGCCGACCAACAAAATCCCAGACATGTTCAATAGGCGACATATGCAGGAAATACGCTGGCCAGGGAAAAAGCTGTATCTGCTGCCATGCAAGGAAGGGTTGAACAGTCCTAGCGACATAAGGGCGGGCATTATCCTGCTGCGCCTACAGTGCCAGGCAAGCCTTGAAGGAAGGGGACAGCTTGGGGCTGTAGAACTTCTCTGATGTACCGGTTGCTGTTCAGATTACCCGATATGATATGGCACCCCAGACCATGACTACAGGTGTTTGTCCATTGTGACGTTCGATAATGCACTCTGAAAGGTAGCGTTCACCGGCATGGCATTGGACGCAAATGCGGTCATCATGGTACCACAAATCAAAGCGGGATTCGTCAGAAAATACAACATACTGCCAATCAGCACGCCAATCCTTGTGCTGATTGGCCCATTGTAGCCACAGGAGCCGATGGTTTAGCGTGAGGGGATCCTGTATAAAGGAGTCCTAGCGCACAGTCCACGCTGCAGCAGACATCTACGAATTGATGAAGCACACAATGAAACAAGTGTAGCTGTTGACCACTGTGCTGCCAAATGTCTAGAAGTTGTACGGTCTGTCAGCACCATGCTGACCATGTGTCTATAATCGCGCTTTGACGTCACATTTTGGGGTCCACTCCCGGATTTCCGAGTTGTCCTACACTCGTCCGCCCACTGCTTCCAAACACGCATCACTGTGCTGCTGTTACGCTGCACACGAGCGGCTACTTCACGATAAGACAATCCAGTTTCACGAACGCAAATGATCCAGCCCCGTTCAAACTCCGCAAGTTGTTGAAACCTCGCTCTTTTTCGTCGATAGCAGATAACCAACCACCTATAACGATACACGGCTTGCTCCAACCGTCTACTTATTCGGCGTTCAGAGGGCGCTGCTCAGCGTACGCATGCGCTACAAGTCTAAAATTCTAATCATTTGCATATCATACCCTACTTTGCAATTGCTGAAAATTTCAGCCCGTTCGCGTAAGTCCTTCATGGTGTTGAAATTTTCACAAACATGAGTTTAGTTTTAAAGGGTAATGAACACACTTTTGCTCAAATTTCATACATACGTTTTTGATTTCTTAAGGCAAAAAACTCTTCATTACTCATTTAAATTGTGATTTTTATTCAAATATATAAGATGTCATGGGCGAAGCAGAAATTCGTTCTTCGGTTGAAACTGTTCATTGGTAATAAAAATCCGATTGCAAAATATCGCGTGAAAATATTATTTTGCCCACTTTCTGAAAATGAATTCATCTAACTTTATTGCGTTTTGACGAGAAATTAATGACGATTTAATTTTATAACATTCCTCTTGGATATTGTTTTAAAAAATCACGATAAAAGTTTTAAAGATCGGTTCATTTTAATTCGCTTCGAAACGCTCTTTGCGCAAGTGTATGAAAACATAAACCAAATCTTTACACTACGAACAATTGCAAGGTACAGAGATTTCATTTAATGTTTCGCCTTCTACTCTTTAAATTAAAACTTAAAACTCTTATCCTCTCAAAACTCCGTAATCTTCTTAAGAAACGAAGGCGCGTAATTAATATGCTGTAGTTATTCTCGTGCGATTATATTGATTATAAGAGCAGTGCTAATTTCCGTTAAATGAATAACACTTCAAATTTCCTCCGTTAAATATTGACACCGGTTTTTCCGAAAATTGTGAATGAACTGTTTATTAAATGAAAAATGATCAAATAAGCTTTGTGCTGAAACATAACCGAAGTTAATAAAGTAGAAATTAGGTAGAAAGTACAACAAATAGCTATTTCAAGGCTACAATGGAACTTCTTCATTTTCTCTTACAGCTTTTATGTTGTGTACTGAGCTTTTCGCACTGAAGAGGCTCCATTGTAGCCTTGATATAGCTATTTGCTGTACTTTCTATATAATTTGTGCTGTCACAGTTCTTGTTGCCCCACGTCTGCAGTCCTTGTTGCGTGTCACGAAGTGACACGCTTTCTCAAACCCTCTCCCCCCTCTCACTTCACTTTCAGTTCACTTTACATCACACTCCAGTGTCCCTCGTACCTACCACAACTCGTGGTTTAACCGGGATGGGACCCTGAAGAGCGCTCTGTTCTTTTGGTCTAAACCAAGGGCCGAGCAAACCCCTGGTCCACTACCTCCAGAGGTATCATTTCACTTGGAGGACTTTGTGACCACACTTTTAACATCCTCAGCCTATATTTTTGAAGACGGTGGATCTTTGATCGGCTAGGATCCAATTTGCGATTACAAGTTCGACGTCTTACCGATCGAGCTGCAACCGCCCTCTCTCAGGCCCGTAATTTAGGGGGTCAGGAGAGGGGAATTCTCCCCTGACCCCTTGTTTGTGCTGATGTTTTTTTTTCTTTTTTAATGTATTCCCCTTCTTTATCAGTTCTAGAAAAGTAAAATAACATCGGACTAAGCAGATATGCTACCATGCTGCGTTTTCTTAATCAAGTTGTCACCCTTTTTTTTAAATAGAGCTTTTCAACGACGCTTGGCGCGCCTTTCGAGGTTGGACAGTAGACGACAACTTTTAAGAAACAAAACTGCTCAATGTTGGAAGCATAAAAGCGTTTCCATAGGTATTTCTCTGCCAGTCATTTCAATGCTTCTAAATAGCTCATCATGTTGCGGGAAAACGCTTTTCACAAATTTGATATTCCGCATAAATTCGTTGAAATGTGGAAAGGAGTGTTTCGAAAAGTTCGCTCGGAATAAATATCTCTGCCGCGAAAGGAATGCCTCGGGTAAAAGCTCATTCGAAGAATGCAAATTGCACGACTTTAAAGCTTGTTGCCTTCGACGCTCACGAAGGGAAGGGAGCGTTTTAATTGACGGCTTTTAAATGGCGGCGTCGACATTGCCTGACAAGGCGACGATTGTTTTAGTATTGTGATTATTCTTTAACGTTATACCGAGTGGGAGAATTCTTTATTTCATTAAATACTGAAAAGAAGGGTGCAAACATTTTGTTGAAGGGTTTTTTTTTTTAACATTTGTTTTGAGTAATTAAGATTTGAAGGGCATGGAGGATGAAGGGGCGATGTTAAAGTTTAAAAAATAAACACTCTGAACAATGGTAAGCAATGGATACAGGTAAGCAAATAAAAGTTGGTGCTTAAAAAAATAGATGTCATTAGATCAATTTCATACGCACACTAACGACAGAACCAGTAAAAAAAAAGCTGCAACAATAAGACTTTGCACTTTAATTACTCACAATTTCTCTTTTGTCACATTAACCCCTTAATTTCCAAAGCCCTTCATTTATGGGTGGTTGGGAAAACCGTGCTCCATACATTTCAGTATTTATTCATTTCTTTTTATCAATACAGTGTGGTGGTGTACAAAGGCTTTTAATTGTTATCGGCTGATTGAAATCCAAGTTTAATTGATTCACACTCAGGGAATTCAAAAAGGATAAAATTAATTAATAAAGAGCACATTGTTTGCTGTGAATGTATCAAGATAGCAAAATAGTCTTACACGTTAGAGGGAGTGGGATATATTAGAAGGGTAAAGACAACAACTTACACTTTTGGATTTGGGATACACTTGCAATACAGCCATTTTTTAACTCAATTTTCCTATTGTCCCCGAGGTGGAAGGTAAGCAAGTCTGCAACTTAAATGACGTAGCTTTAGAGGAAAAGTACCGAAAATGACACTGCTAAGTTTCTAATCATTTTCTTTCTGTTTAATATAGTAATATTCTTCGACTCGGAAAACAAAAATACTTATTGCTTAGTAATAGCATAAAATCCGACTTACCGTATTTTTCGCCGTATAAGACGCACCGGCATTTTAGACGCACCCAATTTTAAATTAAATCCTCCAATTTTAATTGATCTTAAATTTATGCCGTATAAGACGCAGGCACTCCCCCCCCCCCCCCATTTTGAGGAGAAAAAGTGCGTCTTATACGGCGAAAAATACGGTAGGTTTACCTAGTCTTATTGAGTTTCCTGATATGTTGTATATAAAAATGTAGATAAAAATATTATAAACACGATGGTATAAGGCTGACTAAGCAAAAGTGCTCCTATCATAGGGTTGTCGCGATTTTTAAATTTTAGTTATGGAGTCATTTTGAAGATTTTCTACATTTATCATCAAGTTAAAAAAAAATAGCAGAAAGTTACAAAATAGTTGCAGATTTTTCTAAAAGCACATAACTCTGATTTCTTAGTTACATAAACATTGTCTTGCGAAAATATTGAGTTTTATGCCGAATAGGCATCATATTTTCGAGAGATTTAGTCATTCAACTCATTGTCAAAAAACTGCGGAAAAATTCCCGATTCTTGCAAAAGTTAAGCATGCGTGCAGAAAAACTGCAGTTTTGCTCAATTTTTTTTAAAACCGGAACTTCAAATCGCGATTACCCTATGATTGAAGCACTTTTAGATAGATAGCCGTATGCCATCGTGTTAGGAATTGTGTTTATGCACAACTTATGAAAAAACTCGATGAGGGTGCACTGTAAGAAATAAATGATGTTTTTACAGTATGATACAGCTAATTTTACATTAGTAAACTGTAAAATTGCTAGTTTACAGTGATAAATTGTAAAATTACTAGTTTCACAGCTTATTACAGTGAATTTTACAGTTTTAAACTGGAACCTATGTTGACAGTATTATGCTATTGTTTCTACAGTATAATACAGCTAATTTTATGATAAAATTGCTAATTTTACAGTAACAAACTGTAAAATTACTAGTTTTTCAGTAATAAACTATAAAAAAAGCTAGTTTTGCAATTTATTACTGTGGTTTTACAGTTTTAAACTGGCGCCTCTGCTGCCAGTATTATACTGTAAAAACAACAACTTTTTTTGCCGTCTAGTTTAAACTAAGTCGGATCATAAGACTAAGGAATTTCATTTTTTCGCCAGAACTAAATTGAAAAAGGTAGGTTTTAGTTTTAATCCAATGGTTATGAATAGGTTATAAATGTATAGGCAAAGGTCCTCGAATGCAGTGGATGGATATCGGTGCTTGATGTAAAGCCGCGAGTGAATCTGAAGGACCCTCCAAGGCGAGGAGATCCGAATTCAGATATTCTAGCCATGGGGTATGTTCGCTAATGACATATTCCAAGACGGGGGCCTCTTATGTACAATCACCCCCACTCTGATTTCATCACGTAAAACGGATGCTATTCGAGATGCAATCTGAACCGATACTCAATACGCGAAATAATAATATATTAGTAATGGATGCATCTATTTCGACTTCTGCTTGGGATTCAGCCTGTATAGCATCTTTTGCGAGATCTTTCTTAACAGACCTTTTATTCACTCGATGTTTGAATGTTTTATTAAATTAATTTTTATTTGCAATCTGAACTGAAATACGTGAAACTGTAATCTGGTCCTGAACTATTTATATTTCTCCTTAACTATGACTATTTAATTTTTTTCAAAATTTTTTCTCAGCTGCATTTTTATTCACTCCACTTTCCAGTATTATATGTTATTAATCTGTTTTTTTTTTAAATCTAAAGTGATACTGAAATTAAAAAAAAATAATGTGGTGATGTATGCATCTATTTATCCTTTTTTTTTAAATTCTTTTTAATCAGCATTACATAATGTTATTTAAACAAAATCAATAAATTTCCTGGAGTACCTGAAATGTGTAGGATGCGATGGTGTAAGGAAATTTATATCTTTCCTTCTACACAAAAAAGATGTGCTGTTTTGCTTCAAACTACAATATGTTAATTTTCTTAAAACTGATATTACGTACATAATATTTAAAGGAACGAATTACTTTAAATGCTGATTATTTAAAAAAAATAATAACAACCTAGGTTACTACTTATTTCACATATCGAAAGATATCTTGCCGTGCTAAATTCAAAATTGGTATCTGCACTTTTTGACAAAATTGAGTTATTGTTACCAGGTGGTTTTTTGTGACGCGTTTTACCTAAATAGAATGTTTTGTGGTCATTTAAGAACGGAAATATTTTTAAAAACCTTCTGAAAAAGTAACTCCTGAATTGAACACATGGGAAGCCTAACACTTTAAACAGCAATATCTCAGTTAGAGTTCGTCTACAGATACCGCTTTTGAGCTTAACACGGCAGTATAACTAGCACGTCCTCTTTACGTTTTAGGAACCTACAGCAAAAAATAAATAATGATTTTAAGCGGGTATCAGACATAGGAACATTTGCCCAACCCGACTCCCAATTCAACCTCGCACTTCATTTAACTCTTGTTGTCTTGGAGCAGCTTAGCTGGCAAATTTGTGGTGCGCTGCTTCACTTTTCCAACTGTTCTATGATTTGGTGTGAAGTCCAACTTCCACATTGCACGCATACCATAGGGACCCATTTATAGTGTAGGCAACCTTTTGCAGCATATCAACAAACTCGAAAGAAAGGACAAGTACAGGAGAGGGAAAGTACAGCCATGCCCAAGCCGAGATTCGAAACCGGTACCACCTCATCCAGGTCCGACTTCTCTGAGCACTACACGAGAAGGCCGATTACAGCGAACTCTCACTTATACGCCACCTCATTTATGCGCCTTTTTCACTTATACGACGATTTTGAAGGGTTCCAGCACATTCCATAGTAAAATAATGATGGTATCGTTCATTTATGCGTCGCTCTAAAGATAAATATTTCACTTTTCCCTAAAATGTATGAAAATTTATTTATTTTCTTTAAAAGATAGACATTTTTTTTTTTTACTTTCCTCTTTAATCTTTCGCCTTTATTGCTCACGGAAGGCATTTTTTCTGCATGAACTAGAGTTCGGAGAGGGACAATTATCTATTATGCATCGGTTTTAAAGGGAACAGTTTGTAATTAGGTATGCTACAACTTTTGTTTTCTCTTTATCATTATAGTTACGTTACAGTAATTGCCAAACTGTAGTAATATGTCCCTTGTCTATAGAAACATTCTTATTCACTCTCTCATTAGAACCTATGTTGAGTTTTAGTCCTTTGAATAGGCTTGTTCACTTATACGTTTCTCTCACTTATGCGCCTTTTTCTGTTGGTCTCTAGGGCAGACGCATAAGTGAGAATTCACTGTACTTCATTCAATTGACGGCCAGAAATAGCATTGCACATGCATACGGATGTTTTCTGGCTAAAGTTGGTCCGTTGCGGGGTTCAATTGGTACTTGGGTTGAGGGAATTGTCCTATGTGTGATAGCTGCTTAACAGTTAGATACCCTTCAACGTTGCTTCATTAAATAACAGGTAAGATCTGTTTGAGACTACTGCGCAAAACGAAAGTATCCCTTTCCATGCGGGATTGTTTGAAGAGAAATTGGCAGCCATGTATGGTTGACGTTTTCGTCCTTAGCGGAAGGTCAGCTATTCAAGTTAAAGGTAACTGCAGGTAAGGAGATTATTTATTTCGTTTCCCAAGAAATAAAACTTTGTTTTTCATTGGTAATGCGTGTCAAACAATGGTGTTTATTCAAATAGTCGCAGCTATCTGTTGTGTTTGCAATTTGATCTATATTGTGTAGCCATTATCTTAAAGCAAAAATCCGTGCGTTTGATGGGATTTCGTAACATTCCATTCAGTGGTCGAAAGTTTTAAAACATTATCTGAAGCACTTATTGCATTTAAAAATTAGCCTATGACATTTTGGGTCGCATTTAGAGTCAATAGCTAACTGGAATTTGTGTTCAGAATTGTGTTAATTTAGACATATTTTTGAGATTTTTTCCCTCTTATTTTCGTAAATGTTTTTATTGCATTATTTTATTATTAAATATTAAAGTAAGAGTGAGAAGCATTTATACACTAAACGGACAAAGCATTAAACTTTTATACAGTGCATATTTTACGATGTTTTTTTTTTCATATTATGCATTGCTTAGCACATTTCATTTATATTCAACGACATGCTTTCTTAATATAAGACTCAACGATTGCCTTAAAGTCGATAAGGACGTTGCAAAAACGAATCTAGTTGTTCATACAAAGGTTTTGACCTTAGTGAAAAGCACAGTTGAGTTTGAATATATTTCTGTTGTTAGACTGTAAAAATAATTAATCTGTAGTATAGGGATTAAATAATATAATATGCAACAGGGTGTAAAATAATTCAAATAAACTTTTAACTATGGATTACACTCACAAATATAACTGATTCTCTTTTACTGAGTAAAAGGTTTTTTTTAGTAACTCTGAAAATTTTAACCAATACACATTTATTGCTTTCATTTGTGCTGTATGAGCAAGTTTTAAATGCAATTCATGCTATTCAGTTCAAAATGAAATTCCGCCATTGTAATCTGAATGCTGAATACTGCACTTGTAGTGAATAATACGGAGTTTATTTGCGATAATCACAGTGTTGAAGCTTCTGTCTCATCTATCCCTAGTATTACTATTTCGTATATGGGCATTAGTATTTCCCAAATAAGGTAACTCCTAGGTCTAAAACAATTCAAAGATTTTTATTTTTTAAATCTATGACAGTAAATCAGTTTGAGAACAAAAGCAAAAGAAAGGGTGTGGGGGGAAAGCTATAATGCAAATAAATGTATCGATAATTTCCGGCGAAATGTTACAAATTTTAGTAGTTTAATAATGCTGAGTGTGAAAAAAAATGTAATGAGATAGCGATGTAATACATATATTTTTCAAGTATATTTTACATGCAAAAGCCGTAACTACTCAAAAATACAGAAATAAATAAATAAAAAAATAAGTAGCTGAATAGGTAAATTCATTAAAACTCTTTTTTATTTTTTTGTAATTCATTGTCTTCAGGCTTCATTCATAAATTTCTCCGTCTATTTTTGTTGATTTATCAAGTTTGCCACAGTGTTTAAGTTGTTTCAGAGATCAAAAGCGACAATTTTCTTCTTCTAATGTGCTATAAAGTATAGATATGGCATTGCAGTGTCCAGTAAAATCAATAGAAAAACATATGCACAATGGATTTCTTCAGTCGTCAACCATTGATTTTACCGCTGAAAAACTGATTTTTATGATTTTTTTAAAATCACAGTTGCTTTTCATGACCAAAATCGTTGTCTTTATAGCTGAGAAACATTGCAAAACAAAAGCAATAGATTTTTTCATGTTCGTAGTAGGAAGAAGTGCACGAAAAATCATTTGATTTCTTTTTGTGATGTTTTTCAGCCGTAAAAACAATGATTTTGGTTATGAAAAAAGACAGTGATTTAAAAAAAATCATAAAAATCAGTTATTACAGTTAAATCCACGGTTTATTGTTATTATGATTACTGTATAACTAACTCGTTTATAAAACCATATATTTCTGCTAATTGCATGGTAATTACTGGGGATTTCACAGGACACTGGATTTCACATTTAAAAGACTACATTACTCCAAGCTTTATGATTATTTGGGGTTAAGTTTTTAAGACAAAATCATCTATTAAACAAAATATTACTGCTATTGTTAGTTTGTTATTCATTTTACAAGGGAATTTCATTATACGAAAGTACATTGATACTAATTTTAAATTTTATTTCTGTTAATTTAACGGGTTTCAAACTGGAACCTCAGCTGCCAGCATTAAACTTGAATATCATCCATTTTTGCAGTGCAGACAATACGAATCATGTAATAGAAGTAACGAAACTGAATTGTATGGCTTGTGCTTTTTTTTTATTTATCGATTGCTTATTTTTTGACTTCAAGCTTCTGAGTTAAAAAATAAGCTCTAAATATATTCAACATGACATTTGAGCTCAAACCGGTCGGTACCATTTTTCTTTGCACTCGATTTTATTTTCTAGAGCATCATTTGGTCGCAAAATAAATGTGAACGATTGTTGCATTCCATTGCATTTGATGGACAATTCATGATAAGAATTATTTTGAAGTTATTACAAAACTATTTTGCATATGCAAGTCTCATCTTTCGATTCCGTCGGCTCATTTCAATATTCTATTTAGCCTCAAGAAAATTTTGACACATGTTAAAAGTCTTCTTAAGTACTATTGATACAAGGCTCGCAGACATTTGATGATTGTTTTAGGGACTGATAGTGGTTCTCCGGCAAAACGAATTCCACTTTCTGGAAAATGTTGGACGCACTTTAATGGCAGACAACCCGTGTTATTCTCCTTTATTCAAGCCTATAGGAGTTTAATTTTACCACACATGTGCGAGTTCATAAAATTGTCCTTAACGCTTTAGATTTTCCCAGTTTATAAAATGAAAAACTCGTCTCATTAGACGGAAATTGCGAAATTGTACGTACTTTATGCGAGAAAACGAGCGAAGTGCTCTTGAAGAATATTGTTTGAGGCATAAATACAATTGTAAAAGTTTTATGCTAAAGTTTGATCTCGGATAGATGCCGCGTGACCCCTGGAAGAGAGTTTCCTTTTGAAATAAGCAAGATCAGCTAGAAAATTAGTTTTTTACAATCTTGGTTCTATCAGAGAGATTAAGAATGTAGTAAAATCTTTAATTAACTAATTAGAAAATGAAGTGGTCCATTTCCACTTCAAGGTCATGCGCCATCTCTCCACGGTCAAACTTTGCTTGATTTTTTTAAAAATAATTTTTACTTAACATTAATTGTCATCATTAAGGTTGAGTGCCATAATAGTTCACTCTTAGCTGTTAAATATTTGCAACACATATTTACTTCGGTTTTGCAGTTTTAATAATATTTCAATGTAATTTTAATGAAGAAGCTTAGTTTTGTTATGATTTCCATAAACGCGTCATGAGGAAGAAGCACATATAAGTACGTCTACCTTATCTGTTTGTCTGTCTGTCTAGATATCTATCTGCAATATCAACAATATGGATTGGCAGTTCTCCCATGTAATGTAATACTACGCAGGAGATAGTTTGCAATTTTATGTCTGATTTGCTCTTTCAACAGTTTAACAGGAAATGAATCCCCATAATCTATTTTCGCGATTCTGAATTCTTATTGATACCAATAAGTTGGAACGCGCAATGTTCTACTGTATTTTCACTTTTCTAAAAAGAACACATCGTTTAATTAATATGCCACGCTTTACTGTAGTTTTATTATATATATATATATATATATATATATATATATATATATATATATATATATATATATATATATATATATATATATATATATATATATATATATATATATATATATATATATATATATATATATATATATATATATATATATATTTTTTTTTTTTTGAAAAAAAAAACCATTCAAGTTAACCAGCTTTTGGTATCATTACAATAAAAGTTTTTTTTATTCAATAACTATTTCAAACCATTGGTCAAGAAACAGCATACCGTAAAATGGGGTGTATAGGAACAGCGGGGTCAATCGGAACAAAACTTCCAGACCGTACAAAAAAATTCTTCATAAATAAACTATTGGGTATTTTTAGCCATGAATTTTTTTAAGTAAGGTAAGATCATAGAAAGTAAGGAAAAATTACTTCTGTCAATCTGGCAACGCTAAAGGCTTCTAAGGAGGGCTGCACGTGGAATGCTAGAAAACATCACATTTTCATAGACTGCAAAACTTCATATGCAAGAACAAAAATTCTTATGTTTAAAAACTAAGAGTGGTATGTTTCAATTATACATGTATCTGAACAACAGAATACCGCATTAGAATTTACATTTTTTATAAATTGTGTCATTAAAATGAAGAATTCTGAAAAATGCCGTAGAAAAAAAAATTTGCGGGGTGAATTGGAACACTTAGTTTTGTTATTCTAATTCAAACTTATTTGAATAAAACTGTTTGATAAATCAAGATTCTAACCCCAATTCTTCTAATCAAGACAAGGACAAGGATTTATTACTGTTTATCCCTTCTCGTAAGCAACTAGATCTTAGAATGACAAACAGTTGTAGATTTTAAAAGATTTTTTCTCCAGGAGACTTCTTTTTAC
>JAXGGA010021724.1:0-16132 GCA_038373865.1 Uloborus plumipes | reverse complement strand
GCCAAGTGTTTGCCGCCAAGTTGTCGACAAATTTGGCGAAAAAATGATTTTTTTTTTCAAATTTGGATTCAATTTGGCGCTATTGGGCACATTTTGCAAAAAATTCACTGAATCATGTTAAAATCGGCGATATTCAGAAAATAAATCATTGTAAAACATTATTTTGCATTGATTCGTGACAAACAGGTGGTGTAAATGTTTGAATTGTTATCTTGCTCACTCTAATGCACTATTTTAACACTTGAGGCATTTATTATGGAATTTAAACGAAAATGGAAGTAGTGTGGCGTGCACACCAGATGTTTTAAAATTACTACAAATCAGTTACTGCTTTGTACTTTGCATCAAAATAAGAAATCACTTTGAGAAAAAGAGCGCTTAAAATGCTTGTTGTGCTGACGATTTTTTTTCATAGTACTATTAAAAATGCAACAGCTAGGGATTAAACTGCAAAAACTATCGTCTGTTAGTATAAAAGCAACTGTAATTAAAAGAGATCAAACAATGTAAATAAAATCATTTCATTGCCGCATTTTTGTTTGTCGTTTGCCAAGTTTGGCTTGTGTATCTTTGAAATCGTGAAAAATATTGTCTGCTAGTGGAGAGAAACTTTATTTGAAAGAAAAAAATCTGGTATGGACCCCACACTACTTCCTTTTACGTGTAAATTTTTTTAGTAGATGCCTTAAGTGTTAAAATAATGCTTGGAATGAGCAAGATGACAATTCAAACATTTACGCCCCAAATGTACCACGAAACAAAGCAAAAAATGCTTTACATTAATTCATTTTCTAAATATCGCCGATTTTAGCATCATTCAGTGGATTTTTCGCAAAATACCGCCAATAGAGCTAAATTGAACCCAAACCTTATAAAATAATTTTTTCGCCAAATTTGTCGCCAATTTGGCGATATGTCACCAAGTTGGCGACAAGCACTTGGCGACTATATCGCCAAGTGGTCACGCCAATTTATATCACTTAAGTCTGCTTTGATATAAACACTGATTCACCCCAAAAAGGAATAAAACACCCCCTTAGGAACATTCAAGGGCAACCAATGACCTCCCGTGACCTCCCATTAGGGCACCCCTACTTTCGCTTAGTTTAAATACAAAGGAAAACGGTTTTTGCGGCTTGATGCAAGTTTTGCACAGCGATTCATATTATGTTCATCCTGCAGACATGCAGATACTGCCGTTTACCTGCCCACGGCAACGAAAAATGCAGTTACTGCTAATTACCATTGGTTAAAAAACACTTTTTTTTCATCGGAAACCAAAAAAAGATGCTTGTACCATAAAACTAATGTGACATAGATTTCAAAAATGCAAAAAAAATGAAAATCGAAAAATTTGCAGTTACTGCCTTTTACCTGCCCACGGCAGTGTAATCTTTGCCTCTGAAGAATTTTAGAAATTGGACTTTCATATAAGGGTAATATAGTATTGTCAAATCATGTAAATCTGAATAATTTTTATTTCAGCATTTTATGTACTATACATGTCCAGAAAATAGCTGTTTAAGAAAGGGAACGTAAACGCGGAATATACAAGACAATTTTGAATTCATTTTTCACATTTGTTAGGGGTTACGCGCTAATAAACTAAACCCTTGCTTCTACCCGATATTAAGAGCGGTATTTAAATATAGAGAAATATTCGTAATTAGGGATGCACCGGATAAGCAAATTGACTGATTACCGATTATCGATTAATCGGCTGGGCTAAATTAATGATAATTTTGATTGTTTCCCTCGCAGCATTATCTCATCGGCCGATGATCGACCATTCATCGAAACCCGATGAAATTCTCATCGGCCGATGATCCAATATGTCTCATCGGCCGAGCAGAATCCGAGCAGCAAAATCCGATGAGAATACGATGAGATTTGGAGCAATTTACGAGCAGAACAGTCCCGTGCCGAGGAATTTCATCGGTAAACTTGATCGGAAGGATATCGTTTTCCGATGGAATATAGCTCATCTTATTTCATCGGGAAAGTTGATCGGAAGTATATAGATTTCCGATGAAAAGTAGCTCATCGAAAACCGTGCTCGGATACTGATCGGAACGATGTCATCGTGCGTTACAGGATCAGTTTACGAGGAGTTTGTTGATCGGCCGAGCAAAATCCGATGAGTTGATGCTACTTGGGTTCCTACTACCAATTTTACCATCACTGATTTTTGTCTCTTATAAAATTCCAAGTTTAGAAATAGTAAGTAGTTTATTTATGAGATAAGTTTTTTTTTCCATTTTCCTAGTTTTCACAAAATATTTATCGAATTTCTTAGAACCAATTTTTATATTATTGTCAATAATATTATTAACACATTGTTAGTTATGTTGATTGGACATAAAAATTAAAAAAAAAGGGGGGGGGGAATCTGTGGTGAGCACTTCAATTTAGGAGTACTTTCAATCCATATTTTCTAGTAATTAGTAACAATTTAATTCAATACTTATATTCCTTGAAAATTAGAGATTATCTAAAAGCACTGTGCTAAGGAGAAAACTATCCCATTTTGCATACTACATCCCCCCCCCCCCCAAGATAACATTTGACCAACAGACGCGTTTTCACTAAAATGTCGTTCATCCTGGCGTAAGAGTTTTTATATAAGTGCGCTTTCCGACAAAAGGCAAATTGAGATTCTTTTTTTTGTTTTATTAAAGGATGGATTGATTTCACTAAAAAATGGAAAGAAGCGAAAGGCACTAATAATTTTAAACATCGAAGAAGTCGGACTTACAGTTCGACTCTCCCGAAAGCTAGTGCCGTCGTGTCATATTATGACTTGAGGAAATACCTGGAATTTTTGTAGTATAGCTGTACGAAGTAAACGAAACTACCTTGATATTAGTAGAGCGGCCGTTACTTCAATCAGGTTTGCTGTGTCATCAACCGTGGCAGTTGCTATCATCTGAAATAGGATTATTTGACTGATTGAAGTACATAGGTATAGACATTTGCCTTCAACTAATTGGCAGTGATACCTCCAATGAAATGTCTGGCTGGAAAGGAGGCATGCTACATTATATCGGAAAACTCCTCCATTACATACTTTTTAGATCTTTCTTTCTGCTGGCTTCACATCAACAAGCAGATATTAAGTCATATAGTCGCAAAACTTGGCGGATCAGCTTCTCCACAAAAGGAATGGATTGGTACTGTAGGTAAACTCTTTTCCCAAGCTGAGTTTCTTGAGAAAAAAACAAAGTTTAAGCCAATTCAATTTTTGGAGCCCCTTGTTAATATGGACGAAAATGTTGCTAGTCAGTCGATCAGTTCCGTGGAAGGCAGAAGCATTGAAGCTCACTGATGGCGGAACTATTTCCAGCCCTAATTGATACTATTTTGTCAAATGCAAAGGCATTTTCACCTTAGTCCTCAGAGCAAAGAAGAGTTAAAAGTAAAGTTTCCTGTATAAAAAACGGGTCCTTTTGGGCTATTCCAGAAAATTTACTCATTGCTCTTCTTTACTTTGAGGACTAAGTTAAAAATGCCTTTGCATTTGACAAAATAGTATCAATTAGGGCTGGAAATAGTTCCGCCATCAGTGAGCTTCAATGCTTCTGCCTTCCACGGAACTGATCGACTGACTAGCAACATTTTCGTCCATATTAACAAGGGGCTCCAAAAATTGAATTGGCTTAAACTTTGTTTTTTTTTTTTTTTTTTTTCAAGAAACTCAACTTGGGAAAAGAGTTTACCTACAGTACCAATCCATTCCTTTTCTGGAGAAGCTGGTCCTTCAAGTTGTGCGACTATATGACTTAATATCTGCTCGTTGATGTGAAACCAGCAGAAAGAAAGATCTAAAAAGTATGTAATGGAGGAGTTTTTCGATATAATGTAGCATGCCTCCTTTCCAGCCAGACATTTCATTGGAGGTATCACTGCCAATTAGTTGAAGGCAAATGTTTATACCTATGTCCTTCAACCAGTCACATAATCCTATTTCACGTTGCGCAGCCAGTTTTCCTTTGTTGTCTTCTTCTTCTGGTGTATAGTGAGTGAGGTAGCTATCTCCACGCTTTTCTGTTACGGTCTTTCTTTGATGATGCTTCTCCGAAAGCTGCCAGTGTTCTCATCGTGACTAAGAGTGAGAGTGTTGTGCTTCCTGCTTTCCACAAAAATTGCAGTAAAGTTACTTCTTGCGATATTGGAACTCTCCTCTGCGCTTGGGTGCTCGATAACATGCTCTTTAGCATGAAACACCCTTTTGCTATCGCACATGAGATGTTTTTTATCTTCATCGAGATGGCCTGCTTTCACAAGATTACCCAAAAGGCTAAATATGATAGCAAATGCCGTGGTTGATGACACAGCAAACCTGACTGAAGTAACGGCCGCTCTACTAATATCAAGGTAGTTTCGTTTGCTTCGTACAGCTATACTACAAAAATTCCAGGGTATTTCCTCGAGTCATAATATTACACGACGGCACTAGCTTTCGGGAGAGTCGAACTGTAAGTCCGACTTCTTCGATGTTTAAAATTATTAGTGCCTTTTGCTTTCCATTTTTTCAGTGGAAATCAATCCATCCTTTAATAAAACAAAAAAGAGAATCTCAATTTGCCTTTTGTCGGAAAGCGCAAATAATATAAAAATCTTACGCAGGATGAACGACATTTTAGTGAAAATGCGTCTGCTGGTCAAAAGTTATCTTGGGGGGGGGGGGGGGGTAATAAGCAAAATGGGGGTCACTTCCCCAGATGTATGCGGCATTTTTCCCTGAACAACTGACTGCCTAACGAAGTCAGCGGTGTCGATTGACCAAAAGCGTAACCCGTTTCAGTAGGAACGATTACCGGTAATTTCTGCTCTTTTTAAAAACAAAAAGAGACGAAATGTATATTTAACTGCATTTTTTATAAGGAAAGTATGTTCATTAGAGTTCAAAATATGCATTTAAATTAGCAGAACAATCTTCTAAAAAACTCCCGCAGCTATATTGCGTTTTCAACCTGAAAATAGTGAATTTTTTGAAAAAACACTTATGTAAATTGCGTTTTCCCGGTAGCTAAAATTTTTTTCCAAAAACTTTTTTTTGTACCAATCAACTCAAAATGAGTGAATACATAGGAAAGTGCGTGTACCAAATCGAAAAAAAAAACTTTTATTTTTATGACATACCCTAATATACAGGGTGTCCACTCCAATCGTGGACCAATAGCTAATTTCTAAACCGTTAGAGATAAGCATATAGTTTATTTAGGAAAAAATCTCCAAATTACGAAAGGAATTTTGGGTCTATTCAATGTTTTTCAAAAAATCAAATTTTGAAAGAGTTACGAAATTTAAATTTTTATACAGCCCCCCAGTCCTATCAATCATATTTAGTAAAACATTCTTGACACTGTAACGTTTAAAACTAAAAAAAAATCACTCTTCTACCACAAAAATTGACCGAGTTATGACGTTTTGAAAAATCAAGATTTTGAAGGATTTCGCATACGGTCCCTAAAGCGATCGCTCGATGACGTCATGAAATAATGCAAAATCTTGATTTTTCAAAACGTCATAACTCGGTCAATTTTTGTGGTAGAAGAGTGATTTTTTTTTAGTTTTAAACGTTACAGTGTCAAGAATGTTTTACTAAGTATGATTGATAGGACTGGGGGGCTGTATAAAAATTTAAATTTCGTAACTCTTTCAAAATTTGATTTTTTGAAAAACATTGAATCGACCCAAAATTCCTTTCGTAATTTGGAGATTTTTTCCTAAATAAACTATATGCTTATCTCTAACGGTTTAGAAATTAGCTATTGGTCCACGATTGGAGTGGACACCCTGTATACTGCAACTGTTGAATTAACGTTTTTCTTTTATTTATCGCATATTTTTATGAGACTTTTTTTGTTGAAATGTGAAACACCGTTATCGAAAAACATTTCTAAAGCAAAACAAAAGCAACGATGTTTAAAAAACGTTGCCCTTGAATCATCGGTAGTAATTAAAAAAAAAATCAATACGATAGATATTGCAACTGCGAAAGATGAATCTTTTTTATTGCATATTTTTATTGCTTTTTGCTGAAGTGTAAAACAGACATCGAAAGGAAAAAACATCGAGCGCGAATCAGTGATCATTAAGATATCGACCTTAAAACACATCGATGGAAACTATCAAAAACGTCTTCTAACGAGATTGATAGTGTAATGGCTGATTAACGATTTAACTTTTGGCCGCATATCTTGATGATTTTTTTTTTTTTTTTTTGCTGAAATATAAAACATTCGCACAAAGAATAATAATGAAATAAATAAAATTTAAAAAAAAATTGCGAAAGCAAATTAGAAATATTTCAGAAACATCGAGAGTAAAACGTCGATGACAATCATAAAAATGTTTTCAAGGAGATTAACTGAAACTCTAATAAAGCATGAAAACTTCTCAATACGTCTGCATATCACATATTTTTACCAAGCTTTCTTTGCTGGATTATAAAACATCGACATCGAAAAAAACATCGAACCCAAAACATCGATATTGGGAAAACATCGACCCTCAAACATCGATGGTAAAAACATCGATATTTTAGCAAAATCATCGATGTTTCCAAAACATCGACATCGATGTCGCAGCCCTAGTTGCAGGCAACTACGTTCGTAATCTAGCATAATAAGAGCCAGTTCTTTTGAATCGAGCAGAAATTGGGTGAGCGCATATGCATCATTCTTAACTCTGCTAAAATTTTAATGATAGATTCTTCGAATAATTTTAGATCACACGTATTTTTACTTTTTCCCCAAAAGAATTTCAGTGGACATGTAAAAATTCCCAAAGTTGGAACTAACTTAGTATTTTTCTAAAGCCGCCTTTTTTAAAAATTCGATTATCTCAGCGCGTTGAGCATCCACCAAAATATTTTTTGCAGTTACATCATCACATTTAACGTCCAGATCGAAATAGATTTTAAATTTTATAGCTGACCAGCGGAGGATCCTGTCATGGGCAACCAAACTTCGCCGAAAATAGTGAAAAAGTGTCATGTTTGAGGCCCCCAAGCTCTCTGCACTAGGATCAGTAAAAATATTCGCATGAAACCTAGTTAGTACTACACTGAAGTGACAAAAGTCATGGGATACCTCTTAATATCGTGTCGGCCCTCCTTTTGCCCGGCGAAGTGCAACAACTCGACGTGGCATGGACTCAACAAGTCGTTGGAAGTCTTCTGCAGGAATATTGAGCCATGCTGTCTCGATAGACGTCCATAATTGTGAAAGCGTTGATGGGGCAGGATTTTGGGCACGAACAGACCTCTCGATGGTGTCCCATAAATGCTCAATGGGATTCATGTCGGGCGATCTAGGTGGCCAAATCATTCGTTGGAATTGTCCAAATTTTCTTCAAACCAATTGCGAACAGTTGTGGCCCGGTGACATGGCGCATTGTCATCCATAAAAATCCCATCGTTGTTTGGGTACATGAAGTCCATGAATGGCTGCAAGTGATCTCCAAGTAGCTGCACATAAGCATTTCCAGTCAATGTTCGGTCCAGTCGCACTAGAGGACCAAGTTCATGCCATGAAAAAACAGCCCACACCATTACGGAGCCACCACCAGCTTGAACAGTGCCTTGCTGACAGTTTGGGTCCATGGCTTCGTGGGGTCTGCGCCACACTCGAACCCTACCATCGGCTCTTACCAGCTGAAATCGTGACTCATCGGACCAGGCCACGGTTTTCCATTCATCTAGGGACCAACCGATATGCTCACGTGCCCACGAGAGTCGCTGCAAGCGATGTCGTTCTGTCAGTAAAGGCACTCGAGTCGGTCTTCTGCTGGAATAGCCCAAGAAATCCAAATTTCTCCGCACAGTTCTAGCAGACACGTCCATTGTACGTCCCACATTGATTTCTACGGTGATTTGACGCAGTGTTGCTTGTCTGTTAGAATTTACGACTCTTTGCAGACGTCGCCGGTCTCGATCTTTAAGTGCAGGCGGTCGACCACTGCGCTGTCCATGGTGGGATGTTATGCCTGAAATTTCATACTCTCGGCACACTCTTGACACAGTGGATCTGGGAATGTTGAATTCTCTAACGATTTCCGAAATGGCATGACCCATGCGTCTAGCTCCAACTAACATTCCGCGTTCAAAGTCTGTTAATTCACGTCGTGCGGTCATTATCACGTTAAAACCTCTTCACATGAATAACTTGAACAGAAATGAAAGCTCTGTAAAAGCACTGCTCATTTATACCTGTTCTATGCGATGCTACTGCCATCTGAAAATTTGCATATTGCTATCCCATGACTTTTGTCACTTCAGTGTATATATACAGGGTGTCCACTCCTGTCGTGGACCAATAGCTAATTTCTTAACCGTTAGAGATAAGCATATAGTTCATTTGGGAAAAAATCTCTAAATTACGAAAGGAATTTTGGGTCTATTCAATGTTTTTCAAAAAACCAAATTTTGAAAGAGTTACGAAATTTAGATTTTTATACAGCCCCCCAGTCCTATCAATCATATTTAGTAAAACATTTTTGACACTGTACCGTTTAAAACTAAAAAAATTCACTGTTCTACCACAAAAATTGACCGAGTTATGACGTTTTGAAAAATCAAGATTTTGAAGGATTTCGCATACGGTCCCTTAAGCGATCGCTCGATGACGTCATGAAATAATGCAAAATCTTGATTATTCAAAACGTCATAACTCGGTCAATTTTTGTGGTAGAAGAGTGATTTTTTTTTAGTTTTAAACGTTACAGTGTCAAGAATGTTTTACTAAGTATGATTGATAGGATTGGGGGGCTGTATAAAAATTTAAATTTCGTAACTCTTTCAAAATTTGATTTTTTGAAAAACATTGAATCGACCCAAAATTCCTTTCGTAATTTGGAGATTTTTTCCTAAATAAACTATATGCTTATCTCTAACGGTTTAGAAATTAGCTATTGGTCCACGATTGGAGTGGACACCCTGTATACTGCAACTGTTGAATTAACGTTTTTCTTTTATTTATCGCATATTTTTATGAGACTTTTTTTGTTGAAATATGAAACACCGTTATCGAAAAACATTTCTAAAGCAAAACAAAAGCAACGATGTTTAAAAAACGTTGCCCTTGAATCATCGGTAGTAATTAAAAAAAAAATCAATACGATAGATATTGCAACTGCGAAAGATGAATCTTTTTTATTGCATATTTTTATTGCTTTTTGCTGAAGTGTAAAACAGACATCGAAAGGAAAAAAACATCGAGCGCGAATCAGTGATCATTAAGATATCGACCTTAAAACACATCGATGGAAACTATCAAAAACGTCTTCTAACGAGATTGATAGTGTAATGGCTGATTAACGATTTAACTTTTGGCCGCATATCTTGATGATTTTTTTTTTTTTTTTTTTGCTGAAATATAAAACATTCGCACAAAGAATAATAATGAAATAAATAAAATTTAAAAAAAAATTGCGAAAGCAAATTAGAAATATTTTAGAAACATCGAGAGTAAAACGTCGATGACAATCATAAAAATGTTTTCAAAGGAGATTAACTGAAACTCTAATAAAGCATGAAAACTTCTCAATACGTCTGCATATCACATATTTTTACCAAGCTTTCTTTGCTGGATTATAAAACATCGACATCGAAAAAAACATCGAACCCAAAACATCGATATTGGGAAAACATCGACCCTCAAACATCGATGGTAAAACATCGATATTTTAGCAAAATCATCGATGTTTCCAAAACATCGACATCGATGTCGCAGCCCTAGTTGCAGGCAACTACGTTCGTAATCTAGCATAATAAGAGCCAGTTCTTTTGAATCGAGCAGAAATTGGGTGAGCGCATATGCATCATTCTTAACTCTGCTAAAATTTTAATGATAGATTCTTCGAATAATTTTAGATCACACGTATTTTTACTTTTTCCCCAAAAGAATTTCAGTGGACATGTAAAAATTCCCAAAGTTGGAACTAACTTAGTATTTTTCTAAAGCCGCCTTTTTTAAAAATTCGATTATCTCAGCGCGTTGAGCATCCACCAAAATATTTTTTGCAGTTACATCATCACATTTAACGTCCAGATCGAAATAGATTTTAAATTTTATAGCTGACCAGCGGAGGATCCTGTCATGGGCAACCAAACTTCGCCGAAAATAGTGAAAAAGTGTCATGTTTGAGGCCCCCAAGCTCTCTGCACTAGGATCAGTAAAAATATTCGCATGAAACCTAGTTAGTACTACACTGAAGTGACAAAAGTCATGGGATACCTCTTAATATCGTGTCGGCCCTCCTTTTGCCGGCGAAGTGCAACAACTCGACGTGGCATGGACTCAACAAGTCGTTGGAAGTCTTCTGCAGGAATATTGAGCCATGCTGTCTCGATAGACGTCCATAATTGTGAAAGCGTTGATGGGGCAGGATTTTGGGCACGAACAGACCTCTCGATGGTGTCCCATAAATGCTCAATGGGATTCATGTCGGGCGATCTAGGTGGCCAAATCATTCGTTGGAATTGTCCAGAATTTTCTTCAAACCAATTGCGAACAGTTGTGGCCCGGTGACATGGCGCATTGTCATCCATAAAAATCCCATCGTTGTTTGGGTACATGAAGTCCATGAATGGCTGCAAGTGATCTCCAAGTAGCTGCACATAAGCATTTCCAGTCAATGTTCGGTCCAGTCGCACTAGAGGACCAAGTTCCATGCCATGAAAAAACAGCCCACACCATTACGGAGCCACCACCAGCTTGAACAGTGCCTTGCTGACAGTTTGGGTCCATGGCTTCGTGGGGTCTGCGCCACACTCGAACCCTACCATCGGCTCTTACCAGCTGAAATCGTGACTCATCGGACCAGGCCACGGTTTTCCATTCATCTAGGGACCAACCGATATGCTCACGTGCCCACGAGAGTCGCTGCAAGCGATGTCGTTCTGTCAGTAAAGGCACTCGAGTCGGTCTTCTGCTGGAATAGCCCAAGAAATCCAAATTTCTCCGCACAGTTCTAGCAGACACGTCCATTGTACGTCCCACATTGATTTCTACGGTGATTTGACGCAGTGTTGCTTGTCTGTTAGAATTTACGACTCTTTGCAGACGTCGCCGGTCTCGATCTTTAAGTGCAGGCGGTCGACCACTGCGCTGTCCATGGTGGGATGTTATGCCTGAAATTTCATACTCTCGGCACACTCTTGACACAGTGGATCTGGGAATGTTGAATTCTCTAACGATTTCCGAAATGGCATGACCCATGCGTCTAGCTCCAACTAACATTCCGCGTTCAAAGTCTGTTAATTCACGTCGTGCGGTCATTATCACGTTAAAACCTCTTCACATGAATAACTTGAACAGAAATGAAAGCTCTGTAAAAGCACTGCGCATTTATACCTGTTCTATGCGATGCTACTGCCATCTGAAAATTTGCATATTGCTATCCCATGACTTTTGTCACTTCAGTGTATATATACAGGGTGTCCACTCCTGTCGTGGACCAATAGCTAATTTCTTAACCGTTAGAGAAAAGCATATAGTTCATTTGGGAAAAAATCTCTAAATTACGAAAGGAATTTTGGGTCTATTCAATGTTTTTCAAAAAACCAAATTTTGAAAGAGTTACGAAATTTAGATTTTTATACAGCCCCCCAGTCCTATCAATCATATTTAGTAAAACATTTTTGACACTGTACCGTTTAAAACTAAAAAAAATTTACTGTTCTACCACAAAAATTGACCGAGTTATGACGTTTTGAAAAATCAAGATTTTGCATTATTTCATGACGTCATCGGTGGAGCGATCTCTCGAAGACGTCATGAAATAGGATTGATAGGACTGGGGGGCTGTATAAAAATCTAAATTTCGTAACTCTTTCAAAATTTGATTTTTTGAAAAACATTGAATATATCCAAAAATCCTTTCGTAATTTAGAGCTTTTTTCCTAAATGAAATATATGCTTATCTCTAACGGTTAAGAAATTAGCTATTGGTCCACGATTGGAGTGGACACCCTGTATAGTATATTACATCGATCATAGTTGCAAGGGTAATCCTCGATGAGAAATTGCCCTTTTTGTGCGCACACAGACGAAAAAGTGTACACTTCGTGACCTTATATCTCTGTGCGCTGAGGGTCAACAGGGAACTTGATGAGTGTATTTAAAACTAGAGTACGGGTATTTCCACAAACAATTGACAAACCTATGGGCAAATGTCCTGGAGGCTCATAAAGTGCACCTCAAGTTGAGAAAATTGCACATGGTAATGACGTATCCAGTTAGTTGTACTCGAATCATACAGGGTGTCCACTCCAATCGTGGACCAATAGCTAATTTCTAAACCGTTAGAGATAAGCATATAGTTTATTTAGGAAAAAATCTCCAAATTACGAAAGGAATTTTGGGTCCATTCAATGTTTTTCAAAAAATCAAATTTTGAAAGAGTTGCGAAATTTAAATTTTTATACAGCCCCCGAGTCCTATCAATCATATTTAGCAAAACATTCTTGACACTGTAACGTTTAAAACTAAAAAAAAATCACTCTTCTACCACAAAAATTGACCGAGTTATGACGTTTTGAAAAATCAAGATTTTGAAGGATTTCGCATACGGTCCCTTAAGCGATCGCTCGATGACGTCATGAAATAATGCAAAATCTTGATTATTCAAAACGTCATAACTCGGTCAATTTTTGTGGTAGAAGAGTGATTTTTTTTTAGTTTTAAACGTTACAGTGTCAAGAATGTTTTACTAAGTATGATTGATAGGATTGGGGGGCTGTATAAAAATTTAAATTTCGTAACTCTTTCAAAATTTGATTTTTTGAAAAACATTGAATCGACCCAAAATTCCTTTCGTAATTTGGAGATTTTTTCCTAAATAAACTATATGCTTATCTCTAACGGTTTAGAAATTAGCTATTGGTCCACGATTGGAGTGGACACCTGTATGCTTTGTTACACACAAATTTGCATGTTCATTGTATATTCTACCTCTTGCCCCTCTCAAATTAGAACTGAATAATCACAGTTGTGCCAACCCTTGGGGAAAGTCTAAACCCGAATGTGTTGCTTGAATTGAAAACGGAATAGTTCATTTTACTGTTTAAAAATACGCAGTATGTGCTTAAAAGGGAATTGCACATATTTCTGTCACTTGTTTGTTAAAAGACACACATTCGAGTTTGAGTTACACTTATCAAGTTCCCTGTTGACCCTCAGTGCGCGGAAAAAGTATATAATCACGAAGTGTGCACTACGAACTAGATTCGTCGTTAATATATGAATATACAGGGTGTCCACTCCTATCGTGGCCCAATAGCTAATTTCTAAACTGTTAGAGATAAGCAAATAGTTCATTTTGGAAAAAATCTCTGAATTACGAAAGGAATTTGGGCTACGAAATGTTTTTCAAAAAATTCAAATTTTGAAAGAGTTACGAAATTTTAATTTTTATACAGCTCCCCAGTCGTATCAATCATATTTAGTAAAACATTCTTGACACTGTAACGTTTAAAACTAAAAAAAACCACTCTTCTACGACAAAAATTGACCGAGTTATGACGTTTTAAAAAATCAAAATTTGGATGGATTTCATGATGTCACCGAGAGATCGCTTTAGGGACCGTATGCGAAACCCTTCAAAATCTTGATTTTTCAAAACGTCATAACTCGGTCAATTTTTGTCGTAGAAGAGTGTTTTTTTTTTAGTTTTAAACGTTACAGTGTCAAGAATGTTTTACTAAATATGATTGATACGACTGGGGAACTGTATAAAAATTAAAATTTCGTAATTCTTTCAAAATTTGATTTTTTTGAAAAACATTTCGTAGCCCAAATTCCTTTCGTAATTTAGAGATTTTTTCCAAAATGAACTATATGCTTATCTCTAACGGTTTAGAAATTAGCTATTGGGCCACGATAGGAGTGGACACCCTGTATAGATAGATAGATAAATAAATAGATAGATAGATAGATAACGAAAAAGATGTGTGTAGGAAGGGGATGAGTGAAGGAGATAACACACCGCATGGTTATCATAGGTAGGAGTTTGGATCTAAATCTTATATTTCTCAATCTATAGGAAGGCCCTGCCTAATGTAAAGTTTTTGATAAAAGGGATAATTTTTCTCATTGGACAGAGACGGTAAAATGCAATGAACTGAAAATGACAAGATGTAATTTTGAAGTCCTCAATGTAAGCCGAATCAAGCGGTAAATCACGTACTTGCTGTAATCCACTCTCCCACGGAATGGCGTGGCTACGGATCAGTGGGCGGAGCATCCCGGTTTATACTTCTAGTGCGCATCTCTAGTGCGCATGAACAAGTGTGCACGATTAGAGTAAGAAACCATTACCATATGCCAAACTGGCGATAAAGTTCATTTTGTGGAAAAGACAAAAATGTTGAAAAGAACCAATCAGGGGGCGGCACAAGTATGTTTGGAGTATTGAGCTATACAAACTAAGGCCCCTATATATACGAGCCGGCGCATGAAGATTAAGTTTCACCACTTTGGATCCAGCACGTGTTTGTGTGTTTGAGAGGTTGTCTTTTCTGGCCAGTAATCGCGTTTTGGTAATTTTTCACTGTGAGCAATTATCAGCGGCACGTGGATTTGGCAAAGCTTAGCAGTGTGCCAAAACATTTTTCTGGTAACCCTACTCCGCAACAATGAAAAATTGGAAGTGAAAGTTCATGAATTGGATCCAAAGTGGTGAAACTTAATCTTGATGCGTCGGCCTGTCTATATAGCGGCTCTAATACAAACTAGGTTCGGAGTTGCATTATTTGGCGCGTTCTCACTTATCTAGTAATTTAAATAAATTCTCTTATTTAACACAGTTATAGCATAGGTTGAAGTTAAAATGTAAGAACGGAGGAATATAGTTAATAACGCAGTTAATGCAGGGCTTTTAGCTACACATATAAAAAATAATCTGAAGATAGTTTTTTAAATCTAAATAGTGTGATGAACTTTTGTGGTGCTGTTGAAAATTTAAATTGAGCACTTTAGATAAAACTATTATCCTTCATTTCAGGATTTTAACTAGCAAATCCGAATTTGTGAAAGCAAATCTTGCATTCTGTGTACAGAAATTGTGTATTTTAATTCAATTACTAGCATTTTCAGTGTACCTGAGTCAATTAGGAATAAGTTAAATCATCAAAAGTTTGGAAACTTTTTTCGAGCTTGTAATTTCTAATTTCTAAAGTCGTGTTCGAATGGAGGACATTAATCCAAATGCACCCCGAACTTGAATTTTTTCGGAGGGCGGAAGTTCCTAATTTGTCGAATGGTGAAATACAGGAATGCACACATAAATAGAACTAACAAGCACGTACCTTCGGATTTTAAAAATTTTCAATTATGTCCTCAAATTTGCTGAATAAGGGAAATTTTGTGAGGTCACGGTGACCTCCCGTGACTTTCCTTCAGAGTGCTCCTGGGCTCACTGCATGTCTGGAAATCAAACTTCAAGGTTTCCTGGTAACTCTATTCGACAAACTTAAAAGGCATATGTCATAAAGTGCAATTGTCCCCAAAAAT
This sequence comes from Uloborus plumipes, assembly GCA_038373865.1. Lineage (NCBI taxonomy): Eukaryota > Metazoa > Arthropoda > Arachnida > Araneae > Uloboridae > Uloborus > Uloborus plumipes. The sequence continues at coordinate 614 of JAXGGA010021724.1, read as the reverse complement.
GTTTAGAAGGGACATTGTTAGACTAGCCATGCATTTCTTTACTATAAAACTAGTTATGAAAGGGGTGACCATCCCCTTCTTCCCTGGCTCCCGCAAGAGAAAAAAACATGTTTTTTCCCCATTAGTTTTAATTAAATTAAGGAGGAAGCTGGGGAGGGGGGTGCTATATACACCACTATCAGGACAATCACCAAAGGGGTGTCAGGCAGGCAACTACAGCATCCCCCTCCTCCTCCAACCGACAATTAAAAAAAACTGTGAGATAGAACCAAAACCAACCCTTTCTTGAAATGACAGCATTAAAGGGAGCCTATTGCAGTTTAGGAATTTCAATTTTGAAAAAAATGTAGGTGAGTAGCTTGTGTCAGAAATTTAGGAATATAAATCTCCAAAAGGAATTCGAAATAGAGTTAAGCACCCCCCCCCCTGCCAAACATGAGTCGCTGCCTTTCCCATTTATGTCATCAAAATTGACGAAGTGACTTATAACTGCATAAAAATATAACAGGCATAATGAAGGGAAAGGGGTGATGACACCAGCCACTTAAACGACCAAATGTAGCCTAAAACTGCGTTTTGTGGACATATTTCGAAAAAAAAAAGCTCCAGAACGC
>JAXGGA010021723.1:0-16133 GCA_038373865.1 Uloborus plumipes | reverse complement strand
TAAAGGCGTGAAGCGCCTGTAAGCGAGCCGCCTTGGCGGGGAGTAGTTTCTTGAAATTTTTCCTCACTACTTTCAGGGCACGAAGTGCCCGTGCAACGCCGGGCCACGTGCGTGGTACGTCTTGAAATCGAATGAACATTAAATTATATCAAATAAAACTTCAGAATGAGGTAAAAGTTAGAGAGGGGGGACATTATGCATCAACATGCCGCAGGAAGCTAATCTAGCTGCCCTGGCAGCTAGTCTACTTATATTAAAAACTGAGTACCTTTCTAACTATCTAACTATCTTTCTTTCTAACTATCTTTCTTTCTAACTATCTTTCTTTCTATCTATCTTTCTATGTCACGCTTCTTTCTCCTGAACGCCAATGAACTGAAAGTCGAACCAGGTACCGATAGATAGGTAATTTTTCAAGCTTCATTAGTTTCAATCTATATAATTATACGATTTTAATTAGCGAAGATATCAATTAATAAGTAGTCAAGTTTAAAGCGATTAAGCCTAATAAATGATTAAATATGAAATCCATTCTTGCATTGCAAAACGTGGTTGCCATGCCATGAAACAGTAATAAAAATGAAAATGAGAATTTTGAATGAAGGCTTAACTAAATCAAACACGAAACTCATAAGCGGGCGACTAAGGCAGGGATTCAAGTGAAACACGGACGATCGCAACTCACCAATGCAATCGCAAATTCCAAAATTTGGATTCAAGTGAAACGAATTCACTTGAATTCGACTTGCAGTAGCGGTTGCAATATGCAAACGCCTCGAAGCGATTGCAATGGTGTTTCACTTGAATTCGGCCCTTACATAGTATTTTTATCGCTAGCTACTTGTAATATTTTGAAACATTCATTTGTTGAAGAGCCATCTACTTATATTAAAAACTGAGTATCAATGTCTGCTTTTTCTCCTTTGAGCGAGCTGAACTTACTGAAACTTTCCTCACCATCTTGAAGGCGCGAAGCATCTCAATAATTCGAATGATTTTTTTTATACAGGAAAAAAGTAAAGGCGTGAAGCGCCTGTTAGCGAGCCGCCTTGGCGGGGAGTAGTTTCTTGACATTTTCCTCACTACTTTCAGGGCACGAAGTGCCCGTGCAACGCCGGGCCACGTTCGTGGTACGTCTTGAAATCGAATGAACATTAAATTATATCAAATAAAACTTCAGAATGAGGTAAAAGTTAGAGAGGGGGGACGTTATGCATCAACATGCCGCAGGAAGCTAATCTAGCTGCCCTGGCAGCTAGTTGTTGTAAAATTTCTGATAATCTTTGATAAAATTCATTTGTTTGCTCGCTTAAGGCCTGGTTTCCAAGGATGCGTTTTCCGACGGACAGTTGTGCGTCACCGTTTTTTTTTTTTTTTTTTTTTTTTTTGCAGCGGAGTTCCTTCTACGCATGCGCGCAAGATGACGGCGCATGCGTAGAAGGTACTCCGCTGCAAAAAAACGGTGACGCATACCTGTCCGTCGGAAAATGCATCCTTGGAAACCAGGCCTTTAGTGCTTCTTGTCACTCTCTCGGTTTGAAAAAATTGACCCCCCCCCCTTTTTGGGGTGTAGCATACTTAAAGTGAGTTTCCTCTATTTTTCTCTTAATAAGCTCGTAACAAAGAGTAAGTGATTTTTTTAAGATTTTTTTAAGCATTTTTATTTTTATAGAGTTTGTGAGTCGAAAATGCCAGGTTTTTGGAGAATCACCCATATGAGGCAATTGAAAAGTGCATATAGATTAAAATAAAAATATACATTCAGCTTAAAGATTTTTTTACATGGATCATGTCACATTTTATGAATGATTGATTTGAGCTTCATGGAACTATATTCTACGTCAAAGAACTTAGTAAAATTTCCAAAAAGTTCAAGCAACATTTAGAAAGTGTTTCAAGGTTAATTTCTATTACTTTCCTATGTTTATGAAGTTTTTTTTATACGGTTTAGCTTAAAGTACTCTGCAATGGGAATTTGTACACAAAGTATTATTAATGAGTATGTAAGGGAAGGAGGGTCCTACTTATCCTATATAGTTTCGCCTTATAAGGGGGCAAATGGTCCCCTCATAGTAGTGGATAGTTTAAAATAAAAAAAAAAACAGAAACTCAGATGAAGAAATTTCTAGATTGAAATAAATGATAATTGTGGAGACCTAGAAGGAATTGATACTTCAACTAGAAAAACTGCGAAATCTGGTAACTATGTATTTGAAACGTGCATTAAACAAAACCATAAAGTATTATGGAGCGCTATTTTTAGAAAATGATACAAACATAAATGGCAAAATTACTGCTCGACTGCGAGAAAGAATTGAAATAGCTATATTTTTTATTGGTTAAATGCAAATAATATTAAAATTACAACTGAAGATGAAGTGATAATGATTCTCCCTCAGCCAACTTCAAATAAACGCTGCCATTAAGGGTTTAATTTATTTTCCAACTTATTTTTTATTATTTTTTTTTCTATTTTACCGATATTAAACTTAATCGACTCTGTTATGTTTATTCAATACTAACTGATAGGTAAAAGCAAAATATGTGCCTAATACGGCTTTTAATGAGTTTCACAGATGCAATTGTTGTGTATTTCGTTTGATAATTTTCTGTCATACAGGTTTAAATGTAAGTAGATATCTCGTTAGTGGATACATTTTCAAAAAAAAAAAAAATCATACTAAAATTTTACGTACTTTATTAAGTCCCACAAACCCCCTTTTTGACATGCTCACTTTAAATTTAAATAAATGGAGGATGACTCACTTACCCCTTCCTATGAGGTAAGTGGGTCACCCACGTCATATTTTAAAGAATACAATTGTTAAAAATATTTAAAGCATTGTTTTAAGAAACAATACTGGATTTGTGCTTATTAATAATGTCCAAGAAAAAATAAATCTACAAGTTTAAATTATACGAGTATTATGTTTCAAAACTTTACTAAGGCTTCAAAAAATATTTGCCCTAAAAAGAACACTTACCCAAACCAACACTGCTATTGAAAACAGAGTAAACGTTAGGACGTTAGGAGGATGGTTTCCAACAAAGAAAAAGCTTAGTAACGTCAAATTATTACTGATAAGAATTTAATTGAAAAATTCAAATATTTTCGCCAGTAATTTAATTAAAAGAAGCCTCCTTTTTGGCACTAAAAGCATATGCGGACTTAGACCGCAAATTCTGGGGGTGCAACAGTAGCAGAAATGGGGGGGGGGGGGGTGATTCCCTGGACAACAAGCCAGTGGTGCAACCAGAAAACAGTTTTAAACAGAGTTTGAGAAAAAAAAAGCCCGTCTGGGTTTTTAATCAAATATCAGGGTTTTCATTTTTCATTTCAGGGGAGTCATTTTAATATCATTCTCTATTCAAACATTGTATACCAAACTACTGCTTGCTACGTAAAATTTTTAAAGAGTCGGGAGCCATGACGAGAGGTCACTGTGACCCCCTAAAGAATTTTTTATTTGGAAAAAGCAATGCTATATTGATTTTTTAAAATTAATATGATAAAATATTTTAAATTGATATTGAATTGAATTTATGGATTTAAATAGTTCCTGTTTAGTTTGATCCTGTAAATATTCAAATAAATAAACAAATAACTCAAATTCAGATGCACAGTTTTATTTCTAATACTTAATAAGTTTGCTCAGAAAGGAAGATTCCTTTTTCTGGACCACGTATTGACCAACACTAAATATCATAATAAACTCAATGTTATAACTAAACTGATCACTGATCAGTACCAATTTCTAGACTTGATATTGATCAAAATATTTGTAATGTTTAGTTTGCTTCTGAAATAAATGTTTTCAATGTGCAGTAAATTGTGAAAAAAAAACCACTTCACCGACATAGTGTGTCATTTCAAGTGGGCCCACCCGAAAAATCTCGGTGAGTTTTTTTCGGGCTGGGCCCACGTTGGCGAATCCTGCTTTTAGTTTTTTCTCCATTTGATAGGCAGGTTTGAGAGATTATCCCGAGGAAAATTTTTGATATTGCAATCCTGAAAATGCAGTTTTAGACTGTCTCTGGTGCTGTGAGGGGAAAGAAAAGTTCACAGGAGCTTCCACATAGAATTCTAGAAATTAAAGTCCTAAAAACGCGATTATAGGCGATATTTGTAGACGCTCATTTAAGGGATGGAGCTTATCTTAAGGACTGTCCCCGATCAATTTCTTGAAAAATAGAGCAAAATTGATCACCTTCCCCACAACTTTTCGAAGTTGAAATTCCAAAAACGCAACTGTAGACAAACTTTGATGATGTGACGAGAGAGGCGTTCTGGTTCTCTCTCTAAGAAACATCTCGAAATACAAGTCCTAAAAAACGAAGTTTTACAGCAATATTCAGTAATGTTAGGAGGAGAGGTTTAAAGTCTCTCCCGCCTTAAATTTTTTCAAACATTAGTTTTTTTCTTTTTCAGATTTCATACGGAAGTGCCAGCTTGTATAATTGAAAGAGAACGGCGTGCTGTCGTACCTCTCATCCAATTGTCGTTCTAAAAACATAATTTTTAGTGTCATAGACGTCTTGAATGATATTAGAAAAAGGGACATTGAAAAGCTTGTCTAATTTTTTTTTCGAAATTTACGTCCTAAAAACGCAACGTAGACCATATCCAGTAACAATAGGGATTCGGCACTTCTTAACATTTGAAACTATGGAAGAAACCTTAAATAATTTTTTAATGTTGTTAGAAGCGATACGAAGTTGAGGGCGAAGAAAGGTATGAGGGGCTCCGATTATATTTTTAGAAATTCAAGTCTTATGAACTTGATTGTAGGATTGTCTCGATGGATTTTTTGAAAACAGATACCCCCCCCCCTATCTACCAGCTCTTCAGTTTTTCATAGTTTAAGCTCCAAAAACGCAATGTTAGACAATTTTTTATGCGGTTATTGGAGGGGGTTATAGGGCTATACCCTGAAAATTTTCGAAATTGAAGTTCTAAGAACAAAGTTCTTATGTGCCTGCCTCAAAGCCTGCTGTGCCAAAAGGTTCTCCCCTTTAGACTTTTCGGAACTGTATTTTAGAAAAGTAAAATTTTAACGATTTTTAATGATGGATGGTGGTTGAGGTTGCCCTTATCCGAAAATTTTCCAAAATTGAAGCTTCAAAAACGAAATTTTAAGCGATTTTCGATCTTTTAAGGTGTTTGGTATTTGGAGGATTTTCAAACGAAATTTTGCTAAATTGAAGCCCAGGTGACGAAATTTGTGATGCTCCGTAATAACTTTGGCGGTGTAGAGGACTTCCGAGAAATAACATTTTGAAGACTTTTTTAATTTCAGACGAAATAGAAAAAAAAAAAAAAAAAAAAAAAAATCAGGCAGAAATGAAATTAAAAACAAGAGGATAGAGCGAGAGGAGGGGCTGGCACACAATTAGCTGACTAACAATCTGAAGTTATTGAAAAATTTAAGTGTCGAGATTTTTTCATTTTTGAAAGAAATTAAGATATTTTCTCAACATTGGGTATTTTGGTGCCTTTTCCCAAGACGCGTTCTTTCCTTCTCTTCAATAATAACGAATATTTAAAAAAAAATATCAACTCAGCATTCTGGAGAAAGGGAGCACGGTCATTGTGTGCCCCCTCTGGTTGCGCCACTACAATAAGAAGTCCGGGGGGGGGGTACGGGTACTTCTGTGGAAAATTTTGAAAATTTACCCAAAAAATGCTGGTTTTCAGCTGATTTCAGGGCAGATTTTACTGATAAAGTTATTACAATAGTCACGTTATTTTTTTTTTTTTAATTTCGCCATGGTAGTTTCAAAGTAGAAGAAATTGTAATGATGTACCAATAAATACCCACTTACGGAGTATACACTCATTCTTTAATACAGCACTGAATAATAATGTTCTTTTCCAACTGCATTTCTTGGCGAATTATACTTAATTGCATTATTTTCAAAACCCAACCAAAAATGTTGGGGGTGCGGCGCAACCCCTGGCACCCCCGTAAGTCCACCTATGACTAAAAGTTAAAAGTTATGCAAGTTCAAGGAATATGACTTCCCACGTACTCTAATGGTGACTGGTGCACGCTAAATATTTCACGATGACAAAATTTTTCTAAGTTCCCCCATTCTAAATCAATACCTCTAGAACTGCTGGATCGACTTGTTGTGCTCAATTATCTGGCATTTTTTATTTTTTTACATAAGTGTCTATGAAACGTAGTGTGACTGTGACATATTGTAAAGGAGGAGGAAGGTTTGTGGTAAAGTGTGACACTTTGCGATAAAGGATGAGGGGAATAATGACATTAATGATGTCACACTTTTCTCAAAAATGTAGGAAAAAAGTGTGACATACTCGTAATCTATGGACAGTCCCTAACGCTTTGGAGATTCCTGGATGAAAGCTCTCTCATTCGTTTACATCTTTCATTGTTATAACGGTCTGAGGTCAGAAACAGAGCTGTATAAGATTTATGACCTAGGGACCTCCTTAGCTCTCGGCGGCCCTGAAATCATCCTTGTCATTACGCCGCGATTAAAAGAAAAATATCATAGGGAAATCGGGTATAGCGAGTAGCGACCTGAAAAGTACAATAAAAAAATGAATTTTGATATCTGGAACTCAGATTATGTTTTTCGCAATCTCTTGTTACGATAGGGTACTACTCAGCTACTCACATTTTATGTCCCTCACATCTAAAGGACACCGTTTTATTTTCGACTCAAAATCACATTATTTCTTTTTTCCATTTTCCAAAAATAAATTCAATACATGACAAAGCGAACGACTGGGAAAACATAAAACGACTTAACTAAATTTATTTTAATATTCATCATCATATTCACGAGATTTTGCATCATATCTCTTTTTACGCATTCTCTTGCAAACTTTCATCGCATGATATTCATCGCACTTCCTTAACTCTGAAAAATGAGATAACACCATTTTTTTCTCTTGAGTGAGAACAAATAGCAAATCGTGATAGCTCCAAAAAAAAAATGATTCCTTCAGTTTTATACTTTTGGAGTAAACTGCATTTCATTTTTCTTGTTAGTATTTTTGTTCTTTATATTTAGAACAATAACGATCTTTCTTTCTGTATAATGCTTACTTTGCCAAATTAATGATGTCGTTTAGAGTAATTCCTTGTACTTCTCGCAGTGCTGCCAAGTCTTTATCACGGCAATAAAGTAGTTCGTTATACAACTCAAGGAACGTATGACGCATTAGCTCCCATAAATATTCTTCAGATAACAATTTTTCCAATCTGAAAAATAGATAAATGTTTTTCGCATTTGTCCACTTACTTCTCCTGTTACAATTTTTTTCTTATGAACTCAGTTCTTATATCTGTCTCCACAAAAAAAAAAAAAAAAAAAACCTCAAGGACATTGTTTCAAAATAATAATAAGAATTCTGTCTTGGCATTGTATTCAAAAAAGTAGTCAACAAATATATAAATAAATAAATAAAAATTGTGATCTATTTGAATCGGTGAGTGCAAAAACAACATCAGTCAAGAACTTCAAATTTTTCATTAGAGACAAAAAACGTCATAGCTCTTCCAAATTTTCAAATAATTGAACAATTCTTTTTTTCCTGCATCATAACATGCATGTACATTGCTATCATGCAAAAACTACATAGCTTCAGTCTAAATGTGGCTCAGGAAAATTTAAAATGTAATTTTGACTGATGTTGTTTTTGCACTCAATAGGCTTTAACACTTGGGGAAAAAAGTTATCATACATTAAAAGTTTATATTTATTTATAATTTCATCAGATATCAAGTAGCTCTTGCTTTATTATTATGACACATAACTTCAAAAAACTTTTAAGCTCTAAGAACAGATCAATTTTACTCATAAATCGTTAAAAAAAATTACGAAATCAAAAGAAATAAAGAGCTTTAAAACTTTACAGTATAAGGAATATGGGTTATCAACAACAGTGGAAGGTTGTTACAAAAATTGAGAAGCGATTGCTATTTCTACATCAATAAAAGAGGAATAAAAAAAATATGGGTATGTGCGTCTCTTACGTAAAATAGATCATGTTCTGCCATCATGTGAAGTCTTTGATCAGGTAAATAGTTCATCACAAAAATTCTTTCAGGAATACATACAATCACCTTCTTGATATTTTCCATTTTATTTATGTTGGTTAGAAAGCTACTTTTCGGGAAGTAAGCAGAGGTGGCGCTAGGAAATGCCCGACAGAGGGGCAAGCTTGCCCGATAGGGGGGCACAGATATAATTTAAAAATTTAGTCACGAAAATTAAGTTTCTTATAATGTGCAGTTAATTTTAATTGAAGGGATGGGGTTCGGGACTCTCCATCGTAAATTTTTTGAAGTCGAAGTAAAAAAATAGCTATTATAAGCATATGTGATAGCGTTAGAAAAAAGTTTGATTTCGGTGACTCTCCTGCGAAAAATTCGAAATTGAGGTTTAAAAATAGTATTTTAAACGAGTTTGAATGATTGGGGTAGGAGCACTCCCCTGAAAATTTTTCGAAATTTAAACCCCAAAATAAAGAATTGTTTTCAGGAAATTATCGTGGATGGCGGAGGATATTGCTCAGAGTGCGTGACTTTTTTGAAATTCAAGTACGAAAAACGCTTTTTTAGACAATTTTTAATTATGTAGAGTGGTAATGGTGCACTACATTGGATATATATATATGTTTTTTTTTTTTTTTTAGTTTTAAGTCTAAAAATCCCATTTGTTGGCAATTTTCGATTAAGTAGCAGAGTTTTATTGCAGATTTCTTAATTGGAGAGGGACCACGTGTGGTACAATTTTTAATCAGAACCTCTTGTTTACAGTTTCTATTTTTGAGAACGGCCTTGTGTTGAAGAATTGCACAACAGTGTGATTCCATTTGTTTACCTATTTGCTTGAAATTCGAACCAAAGAAAAGAAAAAATGTTTTCTAAAGTGCAAGAAACTTTTTTTTTTTTTTTTGTATGCACGGTAAAACATTTAAAATTAATGTAGGTGCAATTTATTTTTTCTTTTAAAAGCATTACAAACAACCAACAGCAGTTACATCCTGCTACTATTATTTAATAGATTAATGGAAAAATCATATAACGGTAATCTCATAATGCGACAGTTAATTAAAGCGTTTGCTACGATTTATTGATATATGCTTCCCATTTATTGACATGTATTTTAAAATGAACACATGCATTTTAATGAAAAAAAAGAAAATTAAAAGCAAACCAAAATAATTTCTGTTTGTTACCTTGTTGATGAAGGAAAACGTTTCAGTCTACCTATCATAGGGTTCAAGGACAACAGGAGATCCATACCCTGATCCGATGATGGAAAGAAAGTCCAGCGGATACGAACGACAGGAAAAAAATTCTTTCGACGAAAACGTCTTTCTTTCGTATGCTCTTTTTACTTTTCTGAAGCCGAAGCCTTCGAGCTCCCGCCAAAAATCATCCCCCCCCCCCTCGACCGACGACACCTGTTACACTAATTAAAACAGTCTGACGATGCACATCATACAATAGTGATTGGCGATGCATTTCCCCCAACCCTGGATGCAATTCGCAATTCCGGAGTCCTGAGAGGGGGAGATGTTTTTTCCTTTCTTCACACAGTCGTCGGGACGTCGGGTCTTACGTCCCCTAATCACCCACCTCTTCTCGGCAGTTGGTGGCAAAGGCCCTGAGAGAAACACGTGTCTAGCTCAGATTCTCAGAAAGAACTTGCCACCCTGCTGGCGATTTGCGGGTGCGGACCTCTGCTGGTTTGAAAAAGAAAAGGGAAAATTTTCCTTTCCCACTTGAACAAAAATAACTTTCTCCAGCAGAACTTACGTTCATTCAAAAGAGATACGACGGCAGCAACTCAATGGTAGTCCTGAAGGTTCTCGTGTTCCAAATTAGTTTGGAATTGCATATTTTGTCAAATAATGAGAATATCTTAAGAAAAAAATAAAATTTTTTCAGTTGAATGATTTTATTGCAATAATTTTACTGATCTGTCGGAATCAGAAAAGTTTTCGGCACAAAGATTTCTGTCGGAAAATTTGATCGTCGGAAAAATTTTCCCGACGAAGTTAGAAATTTTCCCCGATGGGGGGGCAAGACGTTTCCGACAGGGGGGCAATTGCCCCCCTGCCCCATAGCTAGCGCCGCCACTGGAAGTAAGCTTGAGCAGCTTAGCAAACTCCAATCAAAGAAATTATGTGCCCCGATAACCCTTTTTCCCTTAAAGCTATGGGGGAACTTCTTGTATCGAGTGGGGGTAAATTTAAATTTTGTCTCTTTCTGCACATTTCCCCCTCGCCATTCTCTGTTTAAGCTTTTTTTATTTTTTGTATAAGTCCTTCCACCAATCATCAAATTTGTATATGTCCAAGGAGACAAGCTTGGTGACGTGAAAGCTGTTATTGGTTTGAGCACACAACTCTTCATATTCATCAGGTCAGTGGGGCGCAGCGAAGGGGAGATAGGTACGTCCTCTTAATAGTACCGAAATCAGATCGTTTAGAACGAATGCGCGCCCTCAGAAAGTCATGCTCGTTCTAGCGTTGGGTGCAACAACGTCAGTCACTGGACTCACGTCGTTTCTGCGCTCAACGTTCAGATGGGAGGCCCCGTAACTTTGGAACTACTAGCCTGATTGACGCGATTTTTGCTTGCCTTCCAAAGCTTGTTTCCATGACAAACGAATTTTTGAATTTTTTCGACTGATGTGGTTTTTGCTCTCACCGATTCATTTATGGGATGAGTTTCCGCCTTCATCATTGTATGAATAGATTCTGTTTACAGTAATTTGATTTAAAATTAGCGAAAAATCATTGAAACTATTCTTAAGACAAAATTAAAAAAAACACTTATTGTACTCTTGAAAGAATTCTGAAAAATTTTCAAGAAACTTTGTTTTATTGATTCGCTTTTCATCATCATATCTAAGCAGCAGTTCTAAGTTGGCCTTAGTTTTCCAAATATCTGCAGACATTCTGGTATGTAGTGTCCAAATGTCTGCAGATTATTCTGGATCATGATCCAGAATAATTTATTCTATGTATGTAATAAATTTATAATAAATTTCCTCTCGCATAGCTTTGCTGGGCTTACAATAATTGTAAAAACTAAAACGGTCAAATCGTTTTTTTTAACGCCCCACACAAGAAGGAAGTTTGAAGTGCCTGTGTGAGTGTGACTGTGTATTTGTGCGTCTGTAGCATCGCGTGAAAGGCTTTCTCTAGACAATCGAAAGTGAAAACAGTTTAATGAGATTTATCTTTCACATTGTTGATTTAATTCAGCTGAAAAACTCGCGTGAAAGAAAACCAAAATTTCCCCCAATAGAGAATTTAGCATCAAAACTGAATCAGCCCCAGTTTCTGTGTTGGTTCACTCTTATTCCAAAATTTCATCTAAATCGTAGCATTACTTCTTCAGATATAACAATCGCAATAAACAGAAAGAATGTTTAATTGCCACGCGACATTCCAAAATGATAAGCTGCGAAACGCATTTGGCTTCAACACAGTACAGCTGCGGTGGATCTGGAAGAATTGAGACCAAAAACTAATGGGCACAAATTAAATCGCATGGGGGCACATATTCGTACCAAATTTCGTTCGAATTCATGCAGTAGTTTTTGTGTAAGGGCCGTGCTCCACATCGACGTAAAGCAGAAAAATTGGGCAGAAGCGTAAAATTTTCCTTTTTCGGTTTCGGTCGCTTTTCGGTCGGACGCATGCTCCACTTGGGCAGAATTTTTTTTCTGCGCAGAAAAAAAGCCATCTGACGGAATAATCCTTGCATTTTCATTGGATATTTGATATTTAGATAACAAATAGGAGAAATGACACATAATAAAGCATTACTGGAAGAATATGATTGGGTGAAAGATTGGCAACAAATAACGGAGCTTTAATAGTTATTTAATTTAGTTGGCATGGAATTATCCGTCATGATAGATTTTTATGAGCCAAGTCCTGTTTTATTTACTTGGCGATTTTTTATTTTCACTTTAAACGGATACATTTAGCGGAAACAAACCAAACTGGCAATAAAACTGCCATTCAGTAATTTTTATGAATTTCGCTGAGCATTGCAATTATTTTCTATTGTTTAAATCTTAAAAGTTGCTTTTTTTTTTTCAAGAAAAAAATAGCTTTTTTTTTTTTTTTGCTGTTGAAGAAGACATAATAAGCATTAAAGGTGACGAAAAAGCTTCAGCGTTTAGTAGATGTTTTGGCGAAAAATACAGCAAATGCAGCATGATGACATAAAATTTGATTTGATGGTTGAATATATTATTTGTTGTTTTGCGTTTTTACATTTTAATAGACATTATGCAATGGCTTTGGTGCTAATCTTTTTGAATAAACGCGTAGACACTGTTTTCGTACTGTTCGCAATTGTACTATATATTTTGCGAAATGAATTTATAGCAACGCTATGTTTTCGTGGTCGTATCGAGTTCTCAAAATTGTGGCTGTTATTGTACCTAAAAAAAATATCAGTGCCTGCTTACCTTGCCAAGTAATTTAGACCCTCAAAACCATGAAGCATTCAAATATTTTTTGAACACGCCGTCAAAAATAAAACACGCAACCCATAACTTAAATAAATTAAAAAATTCATTTTTCCGTAAAATAACCTACACACTCTACTATTTATTGCTAATCTTGAAAAATTTGCTATATTTAAAAATGAAAGTGTTTATCAAAACACAAAACATTTCACTAAAACTTTATTACACAACATTAGCTAGTTTTATTCTCGCCAAGCGATCCATAACTCAGCCAAAGGTCAAATCTTTTTTTTTTTTTTTAACGCTCAGTGCTCAGTTAAAATAAGTAAATAGAGCGGAATTAACCATATCTTTCCAATCTCGCCAAGCAATCAATAACTCAGCAAAGCATGTCATAAATTGTAAGTTCATTACAATATAAAGCAGCCGAAGCACCATTATTTATTTCGGATCTCGCCAAGAAACTATATTCCCGTAATCTCGCCGAGTTTTGAATGGAATAATAAAAATCTCGCAAAGGATAGGAATTGTTGACATGATTACATATTACGAAATAGTGGACTTTAAAAACCTCAACTAAAAGCCTATTTTGAGTATTTCGCTAGTTGCTCCCCCCCCCCCCCTTTTGCTTTTTTCACTTGATTTTTTGTCATTAAGTTTTTGGTATTTTCTCACTTCTCTTTTGAATGTTTTCCAAATGCACTTTCGTTCATGCAATGGCGGCCGCCAAGGCTAGAAATGTTTACATCTCACGATGAATTTCTATTGGCTGTTGGATAAATTAAAAATCCAAAATTTTTCGGTCCTCTATTACGCCGTGATTACGCCGCGTAAAAAGGAAAGTACCCGGATTTTCAGTTTCTGCCTTCAGTTTCGGTCGCGTTTTACGCTGATGTGGAGCATGGCCCTTAGAGTGGCCACAAAAATAAAATAAATATAGAAAGTCCGTCACACATACGTTAACAGATACACATATACGCAACACCCACACACACACCATCTTTTCGACACTTCACACACAGATGCGTAATTACAGGCAGCCGAAACAATTTTAAAGTTAAATTTAAAAAAAAGACGATTTTCTACCATAAGACAGATCAACTGATGGCGAATACAGAGTTAGTTCAAAGCAAGGAGTCCTCACTTTGAAGGTGTGTGAACAGGTTGAGGTCCTCGCTCCTCGCTTTCCCCCTTTCGTGGACACACACGCACACATTTTCCAAAAATAGTCAGTTTCTCAATCATGAGCCATTTCATTTCATTTCACCCTCCAGGGTCCCCCGTACCTACCAGCTTAGTGGTTTAACCGGGATAGGGCCCTGAAGAGCACTCTGTTCTTAATTTTGAACCAGAACCTAGGGTCGAGCAAACCATAGGCCCTAGCACCCCCAGAGGTATCGTTTCACTTGGAGGACTTTGTGACCACGACATTTTTAACGCCTCCCAGTCACCATTAATCAAGACGGTGGATCTTTGATCGGCTGGGATCCAACCCGGGTCCTGTCGGACACGAGTCCGATGCCTTACCGATCGGGCCACCACGGCCCCAATCATGAGCCAGTCTCCCTTCTCCGGAAAATACTTAAGTGTTTCTTGCATGCTATAAAATTTGTACATTTACGTGTGCAAGCTTACCTACAAATACTATCCATACGAGAAGGATTCAACGGATCTTTTATCACTTTTCGATCAACTTCTGTAAGGATGAAATCCAGTTTTCCATTTCCTCCAAAATTTCGCAGGTCTGTATCGATTAAAACCTTTGAAAAATTAAGAAGTATAGTATACTTATAATTAATATAGAAGTAATAAAAAGAAGAAATAATTAAATATAGAAGTATAGTAGGCATAGGGGGGCAAGTGCCCCCCTACTTTTTTTGGTCCAGGGGCAGAGTTATTATTTTGCCCCCCTAGTTTTTAAGTGAAAAAAAAATTAATTGTTTGTCAAATGATGCATACTTTATTTTCAAACGAGAAAAAATGTAATTTCCTAAATGTAACCATTGTAGGAAAAGACGGGGCACAGAGACAGTCTCGGTACAAGGAAGCAACCTCTCTTCCTGATAGCGAGCCCCCACCCCCTTTTCCTCGGAAATTGCTTAAGCGATAAATAGGGTCTGATTTTATCCATAAGACCTCCCTAGACACCAGAGACGTGCCGTCTGGGTAGGCAAGGTAGGCAGTGCCTACCCATGAAGAAAACATACCATTTTTTTAATTTCATTAAATGACATGTAATGCGCTGATTTGGAAATATTAAGGCATTAAACAGCGAATAAAGCAGAAAAAATCCCGGAAATGTTCATTTTTCTTCCTTAAAAAGCACCGACTACCGCTGCTTTTCAACCACTGTATCTATACTGTGCGTAGTATTAGGAAGTGCACGTGCCCCGCACTTTTCTCCCCTAATGCTCGAAAAGCGGCGACGAAAGGATGTCCGAAAAGTGCCTTTGAGGTTTCCTCTTTTCTCCGCCGAAACTTGACTACGTAATGTAGAATTGTGCCTGTAGAGTCTGTGGCGTTTCTATGGTCTAGAAGACGTCTTGATATCGTCTTTTGTACAGTACTGTTGAATGCTTACAGTTTGCTACTCCATTGTCGTGTTTTCTTTTTAGCCTACTTTCCCGTTAAAAATAAAAGAAAGACGAAAAAAGTATTAAAAGTAGCTTAATGCATCGAAAAAATATCGCCAAGTCCAAAAAATATCGCCAAGTTAAAAAAATAAAGAGGTAAAATGAATATCGAAAAATTAAAAATTTGAAAGTAGGGTATTGAGATGGGGAATTTGTGTGTCGGTCGGTCTGTCGGTGTGTCGGTCGGTCTGTCTGTCTGTCCCCCCCCCCTAATAACTTTTGAATGAACATTCCGATTTGGACAAACTTTTTTTTGTTGGAAAGATCTCGGCGAGTACAGCTCATTCCCATATTTGATTTTTTTATTTGAACAATTTTTGGTTCAACTTTGAGCCGTTCAAATAACCGGTCCCGCGATACTAACTTTTTAATGAACAGTCCGATTTGAACAAACTTTTTTTTGTTGGAAAGAACTTTTCAAGGATACTTCATTCCCGTATTTACATTCCGATTTGAACAATTTTTCATTCAACATTGAACGCTCAAGCAAGCTGTCACCCCTAATAACTTTTGAGTAAAACAGTCCGAAAAAAATGACTGACTGTGCAGACGATTTTTTGTTTATTTATTCATTTGTTTTATTGAATTTATTATTATTATTATTATTATTTTATGGCAGACGATTTTTTTTTTTGTAACAAAATGTTTCATTCACTAGGGCATTTTATTCTTAATTTATATTTAACAACTGGCAACGGATTAAAAGTGAAATTCGAGACATTTTATCAACGGACGAGTTTTTTTTTTCTTTTTTTTTTCTTTCTTTGATAAAATGTGTTTTGATGTACTTTGTACTTTTAATTTTTTTTTGAAAACAATTGAGGAATTTTTCTACGGAAGAACTGTAACAGTTACATTCTTTAAAAGGTGCGCCAAAACTTTATTTATTCATTTATTTACTTTTTATGTGTCTATTTCATCTGATGAGAGAGGTATATTTTGCTTTTGAATCTTCAGTGCTAAAAAGTATGTTTGACATAATTTTTAGTCTTAGATAATCAAGAGAATAATGATCAGATGCTA
>JAXGGA010021722.1:0-16134 GCA_038373865.1 Uloborus plumipes | reverse complement strand
GATAAGTTTGATTGTTTTAATAACTACAATTTCACAATCACTGTTTTTTCTCTCTTAAAGAATTCCGAGTTTAGAAATAGTAAGTAATTTATTCCTGAGAGAAGATTTTTTTTCCATTTTCTTAATTTTCACAAAATAATTTCAATATTTTATCAAATTTCTTAGAACCAATTTTCATATTATTGTCAATAATATTACATTAACACATTGTTAATTATAATTATTGGACATAAAAATTCAAAAAAAAAGGGGAGGGGAGGGTCTGTGGGAGGCGGTAATTTTAATTAGGAGTACTTTTAATTAAAAATTTTAATAATCAGTAGCAATTTAATTCAAGACTTTTATTCTTTGCCAAAATTAGAGGTTATCTAAAAGCACTGTGCTAAGTAGAAAACTATCGCCACATGAAAAATGTTGCAACATTGTCTATGTGTATATTAAAAGTAGGAGAATTAATTTATTAAAAACTTTATATCAACTGTGAGGGTTATTATTACTGTCAATAAAATCATTCATCATAGTTTCTTAGTGAAGGTACACTTTAAAGAACAATATTAAAAAAAAATTACAGCCGATTAATCGGCCCAATTTTGCCGATTATTAATAATCGGCAAAGTGGCCGATTATGGCCGATTAATCGGTGCATCCCTACTTGTGACTACATTGGTGAAAACATCTTATGTACCTAACTTAGAAATTTTTTGACTATAAACATTTTCTGTTCTCTAACTATTGCCAAAATCAATTATCTTTTTATTATGTCTCGTTAGCGATTATTGGCACAGATGAATCTAAAAATCCTAAGAGAGCAATAAATTTCATACTTACTCCAGAGAAGCCTTGGTTCACATTTTCATTATGATCACCATTAATATTGTTGTTACCAGGCAACAAATTTTTGCAACAATGGACTGAAAATTTAATCATTTAATGGGGAAACTATATGAAATTTACTATTTTCCATAATAACTTTTTTAAACTAAGCTTTTAGAAATAAATTATAGCTTATCCTGCTCCCTGTTACTGCAGCTATCTACGGTGAAAAAATGGTTAAAATCGGTTCAGTAGTTTGGAAGATTACCCCGGACATACGGATACAAAAGTAGTCTTTTATGTATATAGATATAGTACCTGGAGACCGAGCCCACTCGGTTAAAAAAAAAAGAGGTTTGTAAACTCGTGTTTATTTCTAAAATGCGAAGTACTTATTTAGATCAACTTGAAAAGCATTTTAAGCCTTTGGTTGCAATTACGCATTTAAAACAGCCGAAATTTGTTTTAAAAAACACAACCTTATTTAATCCATGCTCACCGTAAAATCACACCCAATTTCATTTCATTTGGCACCTAAAGCGCGGGAGGGGTTGATGAGAATGGATGCAGAGTCCATGTTCTCCAGTACGCATTTGGTTCCAGTTGGTTTTGACTTTCATTTTACTTCACACTCCAAGGTTCCCCCCGTACATACCACAACTCGTGGTTTAACCGGGATGGGACCCTGAAAAGTGCTCTGTTCATTTTTGAACCAGGCCCAAGGGCCGAGCAAACCCTTGGCACAGCATCCCCCTGAGGTATCGTTTCACTTGGAGGATTTTATGACACGAACATTTTTAACGTCCCCCAGCCACCATTAATGAAGACGGTGGATCTTCGATCGGCTCAGCTCAGTCTATATGATCGGCCCAGGACCCTCCGGTTACGAGTCCGACGACTTACCGATCGGACTACCGCCGCCCACACCCAATTCTAACTTTATTTTGATCAATCTCTTTTAAATTTCAAAAACAATAGTAATTCTAACGTGTTGCCAAAACTCGTTAGCCAAATACCATAAAAATTTAAATTTACGCTGATGTGATTAAATATGAAATCCATTGTTATAATAAAACGTGGTTGCTATGAAACAGTAACAATAAGAGTCATCATAAAGAAAATGGCGAAAGAAAGCTCGCGTCAAACTTTTAATGAAAGCACGAAAAACGGGCTTTTTTGTGAAAACTTGCGTTTTTACAGAAAAAACGCCGATGTAGCTGAACTCAAAAACCAAAACTTTATCTAAATGCAAAATTTTATCAAAATCGTTAGAGCCGTTTTCGAGATCCGAAATATATTACAAGAATTGCTCGTCTAAAGATATTAGATGTAATTTTGTTTCGAAACTTAATATTTTAAGAATAAGTTTCATATTTATTGATTTTTTACCTGAAATATCTTACTAAACACTCTTGAGGAGGAAAAAAAGTATTTTAAAACTAACTATAACACTTTTATACTCAATTTTGAAATCGCACTTGAAAAGTAAAGTAATCTGATTTTTACAGTGCGTCTCGAAATGATAGGTCCACCCTTATTTTTCGAAATTTCGACTCTTAATTAGGAATAAGAATCACTTTTTTTGATAGTGATTACACATGTGTAATTGTTATAACTATGTTTGATGAAAGTTCTTAAAAATAAATCATTTCTTCTTATTTGATGCAAATTTTCATTTTTAGACCGTTTCAAAAAGATAGGTCCGCCTTCAGGAATATTGCCCCAACCACGTAAATTTCCAAAAATTTGCATAAGTATCGTTGCTTAGTATTACTACGGGATTATGCTTGCTGCTGTGGAGGTATTTAAACAGATTTGAACAGCACTTTGTAGTCAAACAAAACGGGTTGTCATTGCAGTCTTTCGCTGGTTGATCAGGGGAAAATTGATGCATTTAAACAGTCTGGAAAATCGAATAGAGAAATAGGTAAGCTTTTAAACAGATTGCAAAGTGTTGCAAACAATTTTTTGCTAGTTTGAAATGCTTATAGCAGTAAAAAATCATCTGGTCGCCCATCAAAAGTGACACCCCGACAAGGAAGCACTATCGTAAGGGACCTAAAAACTAGAAATAATGAGCATATCCTTTTTGGCCACACAACTAAACCCTTCAATATCGAAATCTACAGTCCACAGAGCGGTAAAGAAGTTTGGCAGTTTAGTTTACTTGAAGAGAAAAGCGGCTCCGAAATTGACTAAAAAGCACAAAGAAAAGTGATTGAAATTTGCGCAGGAAGTGATGTATTGGAAACAAGATAGGCATCGTGTGATATTCAGTAATAAAAAGGAATTCAACCTGGATGGTCCAGATGGGTGGCATTATTACTGGCACAATCTGCGTAACGATAGACAGATATTCTCGAAGAGGCAAGCTGATGGTGGTTCCGTTATGGCTTGTGCCCGATTCAGAGGGACAGGAAAAACTGATATAGCATTTGTAGGCAATCGTTTGACTGCTGCTGGCTATAACAAGCTGTTTGAACAATATTTTATTCCACAATCAGAACCCATTGGGGGCTCGTTCTTCTTGTTCCAACCAGACAATGCTCCTCTGAACTCTGCAAAGTCCACTTTTGAATGGTTTCTGGATAATATTGTACATATTATCGATTAGCCACCTTGCAGCCCCGACCTGAATCCACTAGAAAACATGTGGGTTATACTCGCAAGAGCGGTGTAAGCAGGCGGAAGGCAGTACAACAATACTGCAGACTTAAAAAGGGCTATTTCCTCCGAATGGTCAAAAATCGGGACAAATTGTTTGCAAAAACTTGTAGAAACCATGCCAAATAGGATTTATGAGTTTATTCAGAAAAAAAAATCAGAAACATTTCTTATTAATTCAACATTTATTTGATGTTTGGTTCAGTGGACCTATCTTTTTGAAACAGCTGTTTCATCTAATTTTAGTTTTCCTCATTATTCCTATTATTTATAAATTATTTATGAGCTATTTTACATTGAATGAAGTAATGTAGTTTATAAAATAGTACTTAGTACACAATACAACCTTTTTTACCAGCATAACTTTTGTTTTTACTGGTGACCTATCATTTCGAAACGCACTGTATATACTGTAAGTTACCATAAAATTCAATAGATGTCGGTGGACAATTACCATTGCTTTTATCCCATGGCTTTTGAATAAATGAAACAGCTTGTTATCTAGTGAAGCCTTGCTTTAACATTTCAAAAACAATAAATATTTAACGTTGCCAAATACCATAGTTTGAACTTGCGCTGATGTGATTAAATATGAAATCCAATTGTTATAACAAAATGTGGTCGCCACGGAAACAGTAACAATGAAAGTAATCATAAAGAAAATGGCAAAATAAAAGATTCTCAAACTTTCAATGAAGGCACAAAAAAAACGGGGTTTTTGTGAAAACTTTCGTTTTTACAGAAAAAACGCCGACGTAGATGAACTCAGAAACCAAAACTCTATCTAAATACAAAATTTTATCGAAATCGTTAGAGCCGTTTTCGAGATCCGAAAAATAAATAAATAAATAAATAAATAAATAAATATATATATATATACAAGAATTGCTCGTTTAAAGATATTAGATATGGAACAGTCCAGAAGGGAAATAAGGCAGCACCAGCACGACACTTGCTCTTGCAGTAAGTGTGAGCAGAGTTTCTCTCTTTGACAAAAAATCATTCACTGAAATTATTTTTATTGTCCGTCCGTGAAAACCACGCCTTACACTCACTAACCATTCCACATAAAAAAGGGGTGATGGGTTGTGGATGGGAACTTTCCGAAGTTTTCAATTTAAAACTTGCATTTTTGCTATCCTTTTGACAAATTCAACTAAACTATGTATTTGAAATTGCCATCGTTCTACGTTGTTTGATACGGCTCAAAATGCTTCTTATTATTCCTCCCCCTATTGTAATCTTACCTATCACCCCTATTTTGGTAATATCAGAGACCTGACGCATGCGTAAATACGCGGAAAGTTTTACCTAAGAAAATCAGACAGTATGACGTTGATGATAATCTCTAGTAAACAAGCAATACAAAAAACACGAAAATAATAGTTGAAAATTTGGAGCCACGGTAAGTTCACATCCACTCAACTCGACATATTTTCGTGGTTCCATGTGGTGTCGAATTACCGAAGTTCCACTATACTTGTTTAAATATGGTTTTAAAAAAGCTATACTCTGATATTCGAATGGTTCAAATACCGAATATGCACCAACTTGCTTAGTCACGCATGACACCCACAAATCACAACTCCCCAAATAAGCAAGACTCCAAAGTCATTCCCCGAAAATTGATTGGTGCTTCTGCCTCCTTACATCATAAATCGGCTCCTCCGTGCCGCAATTATTACAGAGGGCGCTCGCGTCCCCTAGGTGCCCTAAAAGCCCCCGTTTCCTATTTAATTCGCAGAGATCCATTTCGAATGGAGATGGGTTTTTGTAGAGACCACTTTTCCGTTTCGAGTCCCACTGGGTTTTTATGGCTTTACACCAGCAGAGCCTTTAATCCGTTTTCTGACCGAGATTGAAATTTGATTATGGCAACAACAGTCCTTCGTGATTGAATGTTTCCCATTTTCGCCGCCTTAACCAGGGAATCGAGTTGGAGATGATGATTATCAATTGCATTGCTGTCGTGTGTGAGCTAATACATCCTAATAAGGGAATACTTTCTTTTTTTTTTTTTTTAACTTCTATACAATAGTTGTAAAGAAATGTGGATTGTTTTGTGGGGAAACGAGAGATATTTTAAAAACCACAGCAGAACATGGACTTCAATTGTTTTTGGTGTTCAATAGAATTAATTTGTGTAAAAAATATTTTGATAAATAATTAAAAAAATGAATTTTGGCATCTTGAATTCTAAGAAAACACGTGATTTTATTTAAAAAAAAACCCCGTTTTTTAAACGTAAAGTCTGCTTGAGTAAAAATATTTTGAAGGAACAATGAATTAATACAAATTGCAGACAGACACGGATCCAAAGGGGGGGGGGGGAGAGGTATGACCCCTCATTTAAACGGCGGAATATAGCCTAAAACTGCATTTTGGGACCTATAGTGTGAAAAATCCCCCAAATATCTACCGTTTTCACACAAAAATTGCACTTTCTCAACCCTGACTTTTCGATACCCCCTTCTAAACCAGATGCTGGATCGCCCTTGTCCACAAACAATTTTCAATCATGACAATGGAAATGAGTCTCTCTAAATGAATATTAAAACCAACGAGCTAGACTTACTCTCGTCCTCATGGCAATCAAAAAAAAAAATTAAAGGAACATCAAAGACTGTCAAGTGTGGTCAAAAATCAGTCTTGATAGCTCAATAAAAACGAACACTAAACTTATTTTATTGAAATATACTCTCTTTTGAAGAAAGAGAAATCTTTATATTTTTAGCCGTCGTTAAAACGTGGAAGTTCTGCTCATTGCACTCCATATTGTAATTTTTCGCACATGCTTTCTCATTTGGCCACCCTGTTTCAACAGAATTCTGTTATAGTCGACAGACTGTTCTCATCCGGCATTATACACCAAATAACGGTTATTATCGAATGAGTATATACGATTCTACAAAACTAAGCCAAAGCGATATTAAACAGCGGAAAACAGCCCCACTCTATACTTTTCCTTCAAATTACATACCACAACAGCGGATATTTTGTGCATCAGGAGACCAAAAAAAAGGTTTTTCGCGTAAATTATAAGCTTCAAGATGCACATTAGACGATATTGCTTCCGAAGTCAAAAGCGCCATTTTTTTCGTACCCTCTAGACAACGGGAGTGTCTTCTTAATGACGATCGTCGGAGGTATAGCAATTGGATTGTTCTTTCTTGTTCTATTCTTACCCTGGAGGATGTTCCAAATCGCTGCAATCTTTGCATAGCAGCAGCTATTAATAAGCAACAACCAGGTGAAGACAGTTGACAGTTCATTTCTTTGAATATTTTATGCATTAGAGGGCAGCCAACTTTTTGCGTTTTATAAGACGATTGATTATTGATAAGACAAATATGTCCAATGTCTCTGCTATAATTTCTCATAGACAAAATTTAATCATGGACAAGCTCTTGAAATAGTATCTTTTAGTAACTTCTCGCAGAACTTATGAAGCAAATTTTGACCAACTTTTCAGACATTCATTATCCACAAGATACTTTACACTGGCTATAAATCATCAACAAATAATTTAAATAAACTAACCCTGCGAAGCATTTGAGCTCAAAATTTGTATTGCTGCTGCAAAAATACACTCCAAAAACGCCATATTTAATAAATTAACATATTTTTGAGGCAGTATATTCAGCAAGCCGCCATAACAGGGAATCGAACGATGAATTTATTTACAAGTCGAACGATGTATTACTCTTTTTTAAGAAATAATCCATCCCTTTTTTTAACTGTAATTTTTTTTCTAAAGTACGCAAAATGAAAACAATATTGTTTATTTTTCATCGGGAAAGTAAGATAAAAAACCTTTAAAATGAAACTTTATCTATACTACCGTGCTAAGCCAAAAGTGGTAATCTGCAGTAGAGCTCAAACTGAGATAATACTCTTTAAAGTTTTGAGCCTCCACGTATTTGAATCAGAAGGTACTTTTTTAGATATTTTTAAACTATGTTTCCTGCTTTCAAATGACCATATAACATTGTATTTAATTAAAATACATCACAAAAAACCACTTGGTGACAACAACTCAATTTCGTTAAAAAGTACAGGTTCGACTTTTGTGCTTACATAAGGTTTGACAACGCAAATAGGAAGTTATAGGGTTCCCAAAAAATACCAATGAGAATTAATATAATGATCTTATATAAACTATTACATTTTTAAATGTCAAGAACTAGAATGTCGTCTAAGAATTTGGTCGTCTTTTCTGTTTGTAAATCTCTCCAGGATGGTAGAATCGGCCGTTGCCGGAACTCCGCCTTACAAGCTTCTTTTTTTTTTCTCCAATAATGTCTTCCGTGCTGTTGATAGTCACGGATTTTTTTATTCCAGAGATACAATGTACCACTTTTATCTGACATCGTAACTTAAATGATACAGAGTAGTCATTACCGTGGTCATCTTTCAGTCATGGTCAATGGAGCACAAAGCCTGTGAAGGGAGGAGGTCTCTGTATAAATTATTCGAATCCGCCTACCTTGTTTCATTCCATTGTACAACAGTTCGTTGATTAGATATCGTGTGAAAATCACTTCCATTGACCAATCCTGCTAGTTGATTTTTAATTTGTGCAATCAGTTGCTAATGATTATATTGAAATGAACATGTTTAGAGGAAGTGGGAATGGATGTTTGGAAGAAGAATTCGGCTTAAAACCTTGTGTAGAACACATACTTACAGAGTTTATCAAGCAAGGGCAGGCACAGAAATTTTGTGGCCCGTCACAAATGACTTTTTCGGGGCCCCTTTCCATATTGTTTACCCCTATGCATGTTTCACTCCTCACTTAATAAGTTTTCTTCACACACCCTCTCTTTCTTCCAACAGTTATACAAAGAACATTTTAAAAATCTGTCGAAACCATGAAAAGTTTTTACTAATTTGGCGCTTTGGAAAAACATGTTATCGAGTACGTCCGTGAAATCCGCCCCTAGCACTTGCTTACCATTCCACTTAAAAAAGGGTTGATGGATTGTGAGTGGGAACTTTCCGAAGTTTTCAATTTAAAAGTGTCATTTTTGCTGTCCTTTTGGCATACTCAACTAAACTATGTATTTGAAATTAACATCGTTCTACGTGTTTGATACGGCTCAAAATGCTTCTTATTATGCTTCCCCTTATTGTTATCTTACCTATCCTCCCTATTTTTGTAAGATCAGAGTAGACCTGACGCATGCGTAAATACGCGGAAGGTTTTATCTAAGAAGATCAGACAGTATCTCTCTCTAAACAGAATTTCAAGCTTTAAATATACAGTTGGTTTACGTTTCGTTATCAAGAACCCAAACCTGGTATATAATGAAATGTGGTATAACTGGCATGATGACAAGTTATGTATTTTGTCATGCACGAACCATCAAATTCATGGGATTCGTCAAAAAAAAAAAAAAAAACTGAATAAAGTTGGTCAGGATCATAGGAAATTATTGAGTCCATAGAAGAGCATTAACAAGGTCAATATTCTAATGTGAACAAGAACTGGGAACCAAAAGTTTTCGCAGATGAATATGCAAGTAGCCAGGCATCGCTTAAGAAACGCAAAAATATAGTGTCAAGTCATTCATTCGTATTTAAGTAATTCATGATGAAGCTTATATTCATTGGTTATAAGGCTTCACGAAGGGTATTAAGTTTTTGGAGCTCAAAATTCCAGTCAAAACTAGTCACATTGAATGGGGTATTGTTTCAGAAATTTTTAGGAGTTTCAACATCCTTAATTGCAATGGCAATGTCTCGAAAATGTACAATTACAGCCACGATCTACCACCATTGGCAGTGCAATGGTCGACAGTGTCGACTTAATAGTCAAGATTAGAGGAGTATGTGCAGAGAGTATACATTATCAACAAACAAGTAATAATGCGTTAAATACCAGCAGAGTCAGTGTCAGGCATACAATAAAAAATTTTGCATTTGATTTCTATACAACAGTAATGAACTTGTGCCGTCGGGTGTAGCATCTTTGCAATGCATGTAATCCTAGGTTGAATATTGGATGACTTAAAAAACGTTGTGTTTATTTGTGAGAGGAGGCATGATTCCAATTCCAGGGATAGGAACCGAGAGTATAGTCTGAATTTTTAGAGTTGGATTCAAGCTATCAACGTGGCCATTTTAAAAGCTGATGGTGGGTGGCCTCAAATGATGCGAGTTGTTTTTACAAGGCAGGACTGGATGCATTAAAAATGCATTATTTCTACATAGTAAAAAATAAATTAAAAAAGGCAAAGAAAATGTGAAGGGATTTGTGTGGCGTGCCTGCGCCAGGGAGCCTCCATAGCATCTACAGCGTCGAAATTCGGTAAAAATTACTCCCCCCCTCCCCCAAAGGTTCGTCCCCGCAGAGTTTTTTTTAAATTTCGAATTAGTTTTATATAATTTATTTTTTAAGCTAAAATTCTGCTTAGATTGCTTATAAAAGCGATGAAAATATTATCGAATCCCTTAAAATTGTATGTCATTTGAAAGAACTCTTTTTCTGCATCAGATTAACCTTATTCCAATTTTCTCTGTTAGTTGGAAAAGTAGATACTATAAAGGTTTCTAGTTTATTAAAAGTTCCAGACTAAACTCTATTTAATTTCGGTACTAACGAGCGACGTGTTACTAGTGACCACGAATTTGAAAACTAGTTTTTAAAGAAGTGCAAACGATCGTTTTTTTTCTATGCTCAGGGGCCCTCTTTAGCACCCATAGCTATGAAATTTGATATAAGTTAGTTTGGATCCTAGGTTCTTAGGAGAGAGGTTGTTTTTTTCAAGAGTTTCCCTTTTTTAAATTTATTTTCTATACGTATTTTTATCAAGTCCTTCTTGTATTGGGCCCGGGAGGGATTAGGATTTTAACTTTTCTAATTATAATGGGTTTTTTTCTGGAATTCTGTTTTCTGCGCAAAGAGGAGCAGGATTTTTATTTTGCTCTAATAGCAAAGGCTATTTCTATTTAATCCTTCCTAACTGGCGGTATGAATTTTCGTAAGCCAGATAAGATTGCGAAGCTTTCATCACAGGTAAGTGAACCGCAGCGAAGGTTCCTAGTATTTAATACAATACATATTAAATAGAAAAAAAAAGAATCTTAAATTAATTTTCTCTGCCCAAAGATATTTTTACAACGACTAACAATACCTGTTGTTTCTCGAAATTTATAACGAAATGCATGAAGAAACAACGTTAACATTATATTGAAATAATACTTCAATGTCGAAGATTTTATTTAACTTTTCTTGAAAGTCAAACTACTTTGTAAAAACAATTACGAGTTTCTGTATTATATTTTTTGAGTTGATATCTTGGAATTAAATTTACACGCTAACACCAAACTTTGAAGAATATCCTTAATACCACTGAATCCGAATGAATATCATATGTTTATAACAATTTAATTAAACGACAGAACGAGAAAAATCACTTAAAACGGAAATCTCCGGCGAGAAGCAACCATTAATATCGCTGAGGTCCCACCGGGGGTCAAAAGACGAGGGCGAGACCCTTTTAAAGTGCTACCCTACTTGAATGTCACAAAAAGCGTAAATTAGCGCTCTTGATGGATGGCTCAACGTCGCTGGCAAAATGCTTTTAATTGAAACCTTAAGTGAGATGGATGACCAACTCCATGGGAAATGCACTCCATTTATATGCGTCGCGAGCGGTCACGGTTTTAGTTAGGAAGACATGATGTGATTATGGGCGAAGAAGTTGAAAGCTGTGCGCAAACGATACATAAATCATTTCTTTTAAAAGTGATAGAATAATAAAACGTGCGCGTTTTTTTTTTTCTTTTCATTCTTTCTACAGTAGCTTCCGAATTCGTATGTTCGACATTCTATTTCATGCGATGGTACTTCAAAAATTTTAACATTTTTAACCCTTTGAGGGGCCGCGACGTAAAATTCCACTTTTAGAGATTTTTCTAGGTGAATTTACCGTCCAGAATTTTGGAAAAAAAATCAATAAAATTTGGAACCTAATTACTCAACTCCAGTTGATTTCAAACATTTATAACTTAATTTTTAGAGGGCCAAAAATCAATTATTCACAAGGTCACAAAGTAGAATGCATGGCACTTAAAGGGTATTCACAAGAACTTGTATTTAAAAATACTCTCGCAGTTTTTTAACGATTTGCAACTTAAGTAAACTATAAGAGGCGCTGCAGTCTCTGGTCAACGGCTTCTGAAAGAGGTAAAACAAAGACACAAAATTCGATATTAAAAAATCTGGTATGGACCCCACACTACTTCCTTTTACGTGTAAATTTCTTAGCAGTTGCCTTAAGTGTTAAAAAAAGTGCTTGGAGTGAGCAAGGTAAACAATTCAAATATTTACTCCCCTAATCTACCACGAAACAATGCAAAAAATATTTTGCAATGGTTATTTTTCTAAATATTGCTGATTTTAATATCATTTAGTGAATTTTTCGCAAAATATCGCCAATAGCGCCAAGTTGAACCCAAATTCAAAAAATAATTTTTTCGCCAAATTTGTCGCCAACTTGGCGATATGTCGCCAAGTTGGCGTCAAACACTTGGCGACCAAAAGCTTGGCGACATGTCGCCAAGTGGTGGCCCCAATTCATATCACTTGAGTCTGTATTGAAATTAACATTGATTTACCCCAAAAAAGGGGTAAAAGACCCCTTTGGGAACATTCGAATGCAATCACAAGGGGAGGTGCACAACTAGACCCCCCTCAGAGCCTACATACCAAGCTAGAAGTTTCTACGGCATATAGTTTTTGAGTTATGCGAGCCACATACGCACATACATCCGCACATACACCAGCACATACATCCGCACATACGTACATACAGACGTCACGAGAAAACCCGTCGTAATTTACTCGGGGGTGGTCGAAATTGATTTTTCGGCTGTTTGTATGTTGTTAGGTACATATGCACGTGCTGACAGGTCGAAAAAACTACGCGACATTCATTCAGGGGTGAGCAAAGTCAAAATTTAGACCGAAATTTGAGTGAAATTTTTTTCGTGATCACAATACTTCCTTTACTACGTAAAAAGAAGTAAAAATCGATGTAGAATTTCGATTTGTACATGGGCAAAGTGACCAGACGTACCGATTTTAGCGGTACAATACCGCTCTTTTTGTCTCTTAGTCCAACTAGTCTAATCTCCTGCGATAATATCCAGCTCTTCCGTTAAAGTGCCGCTATAGCCCCGATTCTCTGTTAAAGTGTCCCCAACTGAGGGGGAAACAATCAAATTAACAAGCTATTTCAATTGTTTTGTTTTATTATCAAATTCTTCTCTTTTATTCCATTTTGGATTTTATCTGTTTTCAATGGGCAGTAAAAATTTGCTAATAAAATTGCTTTCAGCAGCAAATGAGTTGTGTGATTTAAGATTTTGTAATTTACAACATTTGAGTTGCAATACACCCCGCCGACTCGATTATTAAATAACAGAGCTGGAGACAGAAATACTCTTATAGAAGCAAAAAAAAAAAAAAAAAACTGGTAGCTAATGTGAAATTAGAGCACCAGCAAGAGACCGCAGATTGGTAACTTACTGCTTTATAATATTTGAGTTATTTTTCTACTCCATTTCTTCACAGGTGAATTTGAATCATTACTCTTCATTAGTTATGCTCCTATTTCAAAAGCTAAAAACAATTTCTGCTACTGGGTTATTCCATAGTGTTGTGACTAACGTAACATTCAGAGCTGATTTTGTAACTGTTTTTACTTGTAACTTAAAGGATAAAAAATATTTTTTAGTTATGTTCGTAGATTTACAATATATACATGGTATCTATGTATCATTACTTTCTTCTATATCTATTATATAGAAGAAAGTATTGGTTTCGTGAAAATTTTCGAATGTCGAATTTTGACGGATTTGCACGTTTTGAGGTGCGCTGAGTCCATTTCGACCATTTTTGGAAAATGTCTGTCTGTGTGTGAGTCTGTATGTGTGTGACCAGTTTTTGTGGCCGCGCTAGAGCAAAAACTACTGCATGAAATCGAGCAAAAATTTTTTCACATATGTACCACCATGTGAACTGGTGCACCTGACTTTGTTAAGCAAATTCCTCCAAGGGGGGTGGAGCAATCGCAGATGTTCTGCGCGTGGGTGATTGCTATATCTCAGGAAGTAACCGGCGGAATCAAACGAAAATTGGTCCATAGGTAGACCCTACCGAGTACAGGTGCTGATTCAATTTGCGTGTCAATATCTCGAAGGGGGGTGGAGCAATTGCACGTGTTCTGCGCGGGGGTGATTGCTATATCTCAGGAAGTAACAAGCGGAATCAAACGAAAATTGGTCCATAGGTAGACCTTATAGAGTACAGGTGCTGACTCAATTTGTGTGTCAGTATCTTGAAGGGGGGTGAAGAAATCGCACGTGTTCTGCGCGGGGGTGATTGCTATATCTCAGGAAGTAACAGGCGGAATCAAACGAAAATTGGTCTATAGGTAGACCCTATTGAGTACAATCGCTGATTCAATTTGTGTGTCAATATCTCAAAGGGGGTTGGAGCAATCAAAAGTGCTTATTTTGTCATTGCACCTACTGTATCTCGAGAAATATTGCTGAGATTTGAATGAAATTTGGAATAACACTAACCCAATAAGGAAGCAAGCATCGATTAAATTTTGGCGCCAATCGCCCCAGGGGGAGTGTGGGGTGATTTTTGCGCTTAGTCAACAATGCGAAAAATCAATTCATTAAAAAATCGCTTTCACGCTATTTAATTATCAAAACAGCTGAAAACTTTCAATGATTTGAAATTTTTAACTGTTGCCAATTTCTTTTTACTAACAAATAAAATGTTTGCAATTAATCTAAACAAGGCTTTTGCAATGATTTCCAATTTCGCTCATTGATTCTGCATTTGCAGGGTTATTACGATAATTGGGAAATTGGAGCTGTTTCCAATTATTCGGGCGAGTACGTATTTTATTTTTTAACTGGAATTCATAAGATAGATATAGAAGAAAGTTTCGTGACGGCCACGACAGCTAGTTTTTGTTATGAATTTGAAACAAAATTAGTGGCCGTAGATATTTTTTCAACCAAAATAGTAGTGTGACTAACGTAACATTTTTGTAACCCTGAAAATGAATGCTCATGTTGTGAGGCAAAAAATTCTCAAAGTTAAGCAAGTGTTAAAAATTGAATGATATATTTGAAAAATGTGTAAAGTTGGCTTTTAAAAAAATAAAACACATTTATTAAATCTTACTTTTTTTTAGTCTTAAGTGTCACTTTTACTCAAGATGGAGTGTGACTAACGTAACCATTGAATAACAAGCAGTAAACACACTACAAACCATTTATTATGGCTAATCTCAGTGATAATTACAATACTTTTTCAATTTTTTTAACTTCTTATGTTGTGTGATTTTTATTTATTTATTTTTTGATACTTTTTTCACTTCGGTATTTTTTTTTCCTTCGACTGAGGTTGACATTTCTCTGGAATGACCCTTCTTTATAAAATATGCATATTGTAGGAAAAGACGGAGTGTGAGGTGGAGAGGAGGGCTCGTGTCAAAAAAAAAAAAAAAAATGTTTTGTAGTGAGACCTGAAATTCTTCACTTCAGTGACATATTGGACATTTTCAAAAATAAATAAACAAACACTATTGCCCCCCCCCCCCCCAAACCGATCAGTGGTATATATCCTGATATTTGATTAAAAAACTCCAGTTAACTTAACACATTGGGGTCCTGTAAAATCTCCCAGATTTCTTAAGCAACCAACTCTCCCTGTATAAAGCAGTGAGTAACCGTACCTAAGCAAGGGCTAAGGCAGGAACATGCAATACACCGCCAACTCGTTCGTTTCGATCCAACAAAGAGAGCCGAAAAAAACTGGTAGCTAATCTGAAATTAGAATACCAGCGAGCGAAACTCGTTCACTTTCGAATTCCATGCTGAACAGGGCATAATAAGCCCGAAACTGCAGTCCATGGATCGAAATGAACGAGTTGGCGGTGTATTGCATCCCCCTGTCTACTTCGAAACAATTTTTGCTATTCCGTTTTCGTGTTTATCGCCAACACCCCAAAAGATGCCAAAAGAACCCAAACATCTGTTCTTCTAACGTGACGAATTTGGAATCTTTCGGCAGTCATGCTTTCGTCAGATCTCGCCGAGGGTGGGGGGAGGGGGGAGAGATAATAACGGACGCGTCAAATTTATATAAATAGATGGGAATAGACGTTCGACCAATTACATCTCATTATCAGACAATTAAGGTTTATTTATCTATTCTTTTTCTTTATCCGCCAATTTGATCGAACTTTTCAGCGTCCATTCATCAGGGGGTGAAGAATGGGAAAGCCCGAGGCTTCGTTTGGAATTTCCAGCACTAGACTTACCCCACTTTTTTCTCTCTCTCTCTCTCTTTTTTTTTTTTTTTTTTGTTCTTTCGTTGAAAAGAAGGGAATATGCTATTTGTATTGCTATTAAAAAGATTGCTGGAAGAGACTACCAAAATGTGTTAATTTTGAAACATCAGAGAAGCATCACTCGACTGCATGTGATTCCCCCCCCCCCCTCTTTCTTTTTTTTTCTCAAAGGAAAAGCTTTTAGCTTTCATTTTCAGCGGTGAGGAGGGGGGGACAAGAGCTCTTAATTAAATAAAAAAAAAAGAAAGCTATCAGTTTCAAACAATAAACAAAA